>JAJJMC010009634.1:0-12419 GCA_023531435.1 Papaver californicum
TGTTACAATTTCTTGTATTTATTGCTAATATGTTCTAAGTGTTAATATGAAAGAATTTCATTTTAAGATATCTGATTTCATTATGTTGCAAACTATGATGGTTGTGTTCCAAAGACGCTAGATTTTTGGTAATCATAATTTGGCGTTAGAAATAGGGAGGTAGTATAGAATTTATTCTACCTGTCCAAATTTCATCTTTAAAATCTTGAATCTCATTATGTTAGAAAACTCTTTTCCCTACAAATACAATGATTTAAAGTGATATTATAAAAACTTTACATATAGTTTTCTCCAAACTTATCGGTTGATATTAATATAGATTTAATTGTTATGTTCATACACAATACTTCTTTATTTCATACCTATCATATATGTTAAATTATCTTAGATTTTCTTTTAACCATGGGTTTAAAAACTTAGGTCATAAATTTTCACCAAAAATATGTTTATAACAATTTTGCAAAAGAATTTGCTCTGAAATCATTAAGTTTATGTGTCTCTAACTTAGCTGATTGTATAGATTAAAATTGTATTACATCTAACTAGTTTTTGATTCTTGTCAAAACATTAAAATAAGTTTTGAATTAAATTTACGAATTTGCTTCTGATTTGTTTGCAAAAAATGATTTCTTGAACTTATAAAACCTGAGTTAAATTAGAAAATTGTCTAGCTTATGTGTGATATGTTAAAGTTTATCTAGATATTTTCTATCAATCAAATTGATTTAGATACTTATTGTGAATTTTAAAATTTTATGAAACACATAACTTATTATCTGAACTCTTTTTAGAATATTGACAAAGAAACTTCTACGGCAACACAAGATTGAGCAAAGAAGATATCATAATATCTCAAAAAAGATTACATAAATGGAAACAGTGACAAATAGAACCGTGCAAGAACAAGATGTTAATATAGGAAATTTAGGAACTCAGGAAATAGAAATTTCTCGAGAAAGAGAAATAGTGGAAGAATCCCAAGGACCACAACCCATGAATGATCAAGTAAACAATCCGGTTAATCAGATAGCTAATCAATCACATGAAGAAGTATCTCAACATAGGGTTGACCCCATTCATCAATTAATGGAATAAATGAATGAAATGTGCAAGTTACAAAAGACTTGTGCAGAATAAGTTGCACTCTTGACCCAAGAAAACCAAATGCTCAAACAAAAATCCCAGCAGGATGTGAAAACATCTGTGACTAGAATACAGGGGAAAGAAGCAAGCTCGAATAGACCCGCAAAAAGTAAAGAAAAAATCAATAAATATCAAAGAGTGATGGTAGTGGAACCCGCACATCAGCGGTATGAACCTGATAGATTAGATTTTGATGAATCAGAGTTGCAAAACAACATATAACAAAAATATTTTGAGGACATGGAACAAATGCGAGAAGAAATTAAAATTTTGAAAAAAAAGAGGGAGGACGACTTGAAGAAGTGCTAAAAGAATCCAGAAGAACACCGTTGGCACCACACCTTGCGTATGCGTCTATACCACATAAGTGCAATCTTTCCATCTTTGAATGTTATGATAGGACAAACGATCCGATGGCTCACTTAAAATACTACAACCGCAACATGACCCAATGGAAACAAGATGATGTTATTATATGTCGGTATTTTCCGTCAAGCTTGAAAGGGACATCTTTAACATGGTATGATAATCTTCCAGACGGGTCAGTACATTCTTACGCACAATTGACCCGTAAGTTCCTAGAGACATACATGTATAATAAACCCGCATACGCTGGGATGGACAAGTTATTTTCCCCCGCTTCTTGGATAGAGGAGACCATCCGAGACTACACAGATCGATGGCAGACGATCTGTCAAGCCATAGGGGATGTAACTCCAGAAATTGCTATTAACTGCAACAAATGGGGGATAGCTAACCGAACAAGCCCACTCTTTGTTGATATTCATGAAAAAAATCCAAAAACCGAAGGGGATCTTAGGGAGATTATTGAAAAAGATGCAAGGTTGCAGGATATTCAAAAACAACATCCGAGAATAATTTCCCAACATCAGAGGGTTGCCAACAGGGGAAATTTTGTAGAACCATCAACAAGTTCCGGAAAGAGGGTTGCGGGAGAAAATCCTGATATTGAATCCAAACGAGGTAAAACAGATGATGAAAGAAAGTTCAACCGCCAATTTGAGGATCGAGTTTTCGCTAAACTCAACATTCCATACTCACAGATTCTAAATGCAATTAGGAAGATGCAAGATTTTCATTGTCCATGGACAAAAGGAAAGCAGCCATCACACACACACAGAATTCAAAGGATTATTGTGAATATCATTGCTATCAGGGCCATTCCACAAGCAGATGCAGGAATTTGAAGATGCAAGTTCAAAAATTGATTGATATGGGAGAGCTGAAAGAATTTCTTTATTTGCCCAATCCTCCACCAAGAAGCTGCATAAAAGGGTTCACAGTCATGAAGTCTTCAAAGTTGTGGGAAGAGTTACGGAAACATGGGAATGATGGATGGCTTCCCCGTTAACTTTTTCAGCGGACGAGGTTGATCAGGAAATTGAAACACATAATGATCCGTTTGTGCTTACTCTACTAGTATCTGGATAGAATGTCAAGAAGATCCTCATGGATGGGGGTATCTCCCTTAATGTCTTATTTTATGATACCTTCCAAAAAATGGGATTAAAAGATGATCAACTTACACCTTCTTACTACACTATCTATGGGTTTAATGGGATAGCCTCAAAACCAAAAAGGGAAATTTTACTTGATGTTATGGACGGACACATAAGTATTTTGACTAAATTCATTGTAGTGGAGGCTCTATCTCCATATAATGACATCATTGGTAGACATTGGGTCCACCAATTGAAATGAGTAACTTCAACATATCACCAATACTTGTGATTCCCGAAGCTGCAAGGGGAGATGGAGATAAAAGGAGATCAGAATGTAGCAAAATCTTGTATCCTCGCAGAAATTAACATGAATGAGGAACGCGTACAACAACAACAAAATAGAAAAAAAGAACGAAAGATAAAGGTTAAAGAAGAAGCCCTAAACCAATATTTGATTAAGACTGCGGGAAGTGAGGCATTAAATGAAACAAATAAAAATACTTTATTGGAGGAAAGCATATCAAAATTGACGAGGGCAGTCTCCAGCATAGCAATTAAAGGGCGCGCCCACACTTTTACGAGTTCAATCTCATTTGATTGAATAGTTGACTCAAGCTCCCAAATCTACTTTTACAGCAATTGAAGAAACCAAGAATATCAACATAGTAACAGAAGAATTCCCAAGAATGATTAAGATTGGAACACTGATGGAAACAGAAAGGGAACATGATTTGGTCACTCTACTTAGAGATTATGTGGATATTTTTGCATGGAAGATGGAGGATATGCCAGGCATTGATCCGAGTATTGTTCGACATGAGTTGCATATACATCCGGGTACTACACCCTTTCGGCAACGCATACGCAAAGTAGCACCCGAATATCATTTGTAAGTTGAAAAAAAGTAAAAAAAAGCTGATGGATGCAGGGTTTATTTGAGAGGTGCGATACCCAACTTGGATTTCAAACATGGTGATTGTACCAAAAAAGAATGGGGGAGTAAGAATTTGTATAGACTTCACCAACTTAAAAAAGGTATGCCCAAAAGATAGTTATCCGCTTCCCATCATTGATCAGTTGGTGGACACGGTTGAAGGACATGAGGCTTTATCCTTCATGGACGGGCATTCAGGGTATAATTAGATTGCTCTAGCTGAAGAAGATCAAGAACACACTGCATTATTCACTCCACACGGTTTGTACTGCTACACCAGAATGCCATTTGGGATAAGAAATGCAGGAACAACTTATCAGCGGTTGGTAGACGTAATTTTTAAACCATGGATAGGTCGCACCCTGGAAGTCTATGTAGATGACATACTGATAAAGAGTAAATTTTCAAAGGATCATCTACAAGACTTGAGAGAAATATTTGAAGCCTTACGAAAATACAAAATGAAAGTCAATCCAGACAAATGCATTTTTGGGGTTACGTCAGGAGTTTTTTTGGGATATTTGGTCACCAAAAAAGGGATTGAAGTTGATCCGGAAAAAATCTAGGAAATTGTTGATAATCCATCTCCAAGGAATGTTAAAGAAGTATAGAAATTAAATGGTTGTTTGGCCCCACTCTGCAGATTCATTGCCAGATCATCGGACAAATGTAAGCCCTTTTTTGACACCTTGAAAAAGAAAAGTAAATTTGTATGGAATGAGAATTATGAACAAGCCTTCCAAAATATCAATGCTTAGCTTGCCACATTACCCACACTACAAAAGCCAAAACCTGAAGAAGTGATCGCCTTGTACATAGCCGCAACAGAAGATGCTGTAAGTGCGGTATTGGTGCGGACAAATGACAAAGTAGAGAAACCAGTGTACTACATCAGTAAAACTCTTAACCTTGCAGAAAGGAACTATACCAAAATTGAAAAATTAATATTAGCACTGGTTTTTGCTACCCAGAAATTACGCACATATTTTCTAACACATTATGTGCAGGTACCAAGCAAAGCTCCGCTAGAATCCGTACTGAAGAATACGGGAAAAGTAGGAAGAATAACAAAATGAAATGAACAACTGGAAGAATTCCACATCTTATTTGAAATACAAACTGCACAAAAGTCGCAAGTTCTAGCAGATTCCCTTGCGGATTTACCACTAGATGATGAATTTGAAATCCAAGGTTTGCCCGGAAAGATGATGATTCCCAAGATATTTTAAGCTCTGTAAATTCCCTTAGATGGGAAGTATTTGTTGATGAGGCACGGAATAAAGAAGGTGCGGGAATCGGAATTGTGATTACAATTCCCAAATGGATCGAATGGTACATGCATTTCGTCTTGAGTTCGACGAACATACAAATAATATAGTGGAATATGAGGCTGTGGTTCATGCTCTTCGTCTTATCATTGAATTGGGAATATGTGATATGCGACTCACAAGTGATTCAAAATTGATAATTCGGCAGGTTGAATTAAAATGTCAAGCGCTTGATGAAGATTTGATAGAATACAAGAATCTTGTACAAAAGTTGGCGTCACAAATTCCAAATATATTTTTTTCGATATTTATCCAGAGATAAGAATCGTCATGCTGATGCATTAGCATTTATTTCTTCAATGATAAAAGATCATAATACATCAGCAGTCAAAATTGGGCGCATTTATGAGCCGTCAATTAAGTTGTGGCCAGTCGAAAACATGGAAGAAGAAGTTGGGGAAGATATTGAAGATGCAGCTGTTAAAGATGATATAAATTATCCAAAAAAATCAGAAAATGAACTATCCGGAGAAGATTGGAGGATCTCAATACATCAATACTTGCAAGATGAGATATTGCCCGCAAACACTAAAGAAGCAAGGAAAGTGCAATCAAAATCTGTGAATTATCAGTTGCAGGATAAAATTATGTACCGCAGGTATTTTTTGGGACCGTTACTTCGATATTTATCACAAGAAGAAGTGCAGCGAATTCTCAAAGATATACATTATGCAGATGCGGGAAATCATAGTGGAAGATGATCACTCGCATTAAAAGCAAAAACACAAGGATATTACTGGCCATTTATGCATAAAGATGCGGAGAATCTGGTAAAAAGGTGCGAAGAATGTCAATGCTTTGCAAAAATGATTAAAGCTCCTGCAACGGAACTTAATTCCGTGCTTAACCCCTGTCCATTTGCAAAATGGGGAGTAGATATTATTGGGCCCTTAGTGGAAGGAACACAAAGAGAAAATACTTGATTATAGCTACAAATTATTTCACTAAATTGGTTGAATCCAAAGATCTTCAACACATTAGAGATACGAATGTTTTCAAGTTTTTGTTCGAGAATATAATTTGCAGATTTGGAATTCCGATAGTCGTAGTCTCAGAAAATGGACAGCAATTACAAGGGAAAAATATCAATATACTTTTCGAAGAATTTAATATCCAAAAAAGAACAAGTCCACTCCACTTTACCCTCAAAGTAATGGACAGGCTGAAGCAACGAATAAAACTATTGCCATGAATCTGAAAAAGACTCTAGATGGACATCATAAACGGTGGTGCGAACAACTTCATAATAATTTATGGGCATATCGCATAACAAGAAGAGAAGCTACTGGAGAATCACCATTTGTTCTTACTTATGGAGCGGAAGCAATCATACCAACGAAAATTATTTTACCCACAACAAGGACAAAAGCGTGGGAAAAGAGTTTGAATACAGATTTAATGCTTGAAAAATTGGATGATTTAGAAGAAAGAAGAGATGTTACGCTCCAAAGAATGGAGAATTATCAAAGAAAACTGGCAAGAGAATACAACAAGAAAGTCAAGTTGCGGAACTTTGTGGAAGGGCAATATGTTCTACTACAAATACCGGAATACCAAAGGGATAAAGAGAAGGAAAGTTTGCACCTACATGGGGAGGACCTTACGTTATACAAGATATCACGGGACAAGTCTCATACCATTTGCGGAATATGAATGGAGAAATCTTACGACATCCTTGGAACGCACAATATCTCAATACATATTACCCATGACCAACAATGCAATCGTACAATAATTTACGTTCATAATAGGTAAAGAATATCAAATGCAATATTTCTAGAAAGTCCATATAAATGTCTATAACTAATGGATTTTTCGCCACAGAGAGATGCCTAACATGACATTAATCATTGTAGCAGGTACTCTCCATTTCAGGATGTGCTCACAACCAACAATGCAATCATACAATAATTTGGCTTCATACTAGGTAAAGCAGATGTAATCTCTCTAGATAGTCCATGTAAATGTTTATGAGTGTATGACTATTGGATCTTCCGCTAGAAAGATTCCTAACATGACATTAGTTATTGTATCAGGTACTCTCCATTTCAGGATATGCTCTAGGGACCGCATCCTAATTTCCTCCTGGCCAGAGAGAAGTTAGACCTGCGCTACAACCCTCAAATTAACTCAAGGTAAAAAATTTCCTTGCGGTTAATCAATTCACACTCAGTCAATGCACTAACAATCAATATATTCAAAAACTTGTTTTGCAGGAACAATAATGTGAGTCAAAATGAAAGAACAAGTACAATTTGAAAAAAAGAAAAAAACAAAACAACAGGAAAACAAAGGAAAAAACTAAGGAGCGAGAGGATTTGCGTTAAAAGGGGGATTGTGAGGGACTTCCTTGCGGTTATAGAATTTTGTAAATCCATCGGCTTGAACTCTATCAAGAGTGCTGTTGACCGCTTTCGCAAGTCCAACTCGACCTTCCACCCTCAACCAAGAGATATAAGCCTTTGCGGTTTCAAATTCTCTCTTGCACTTATCTGCCTCGACGACAAATTTTTTAACACTCGTCTTCCAGAAAACTATGTTTCCCCGCTTCGAAGACAAATCTCGGGATAAGCTTTCAGACTTCAGAGTTTCCTGCTTGCATTTGTCCTCCAACTCTTTATCTCTAGAAGACAGGATATCCAGTTGATTTTGTGCTTCATTAGCCTTGACAGAAGCAAGATCCAACTTCTCTTGGAGTTCCTCCACCTTAGCATTGGCAGCACCAAGCTCTCCTTCAGAATTTGCAGCTCTTGCGGCCGCATCTTTGTATTTTCCTTCAAAATCTGTAACAAAAATAACAGGTTAATTGATGTGGAAATAATATTCGATTTCAAATATGCAATAAAATAGGATACCTCTATCGAGGGATTCAAACTCTGCTAATTCGTGAGCCATTGCATCTTTAGTAACATCAAGGAAGTCATATTCATTTGAGAGTTTCTGTTAATTCTCCGTGAGTTGCTGAAGATCTAAATTACATTGATCTAACTCCGCTTGCTTCAATTCCCATAACTGATTAGATTTGTTTGTACATCTTTCAATCTCTTTATGTAAGCGGAAGATATCACTCTCACGCAGAAGAACGGTGTCAGATAGGTTACGGATTTTAGTTTGAGCATCCGCAAGCGCTTTCCCTTTAGCATGAGCTTCTGAAGCTGAGTTATCTCTGTCTTTAATGATTTGTGCCATGTACGAAGAAAGCTAAGAATTGTGATGTGACCCGGAACGAGAAATTCCCGTAAGGATATTCTGACGCTCCACACAGAGCTTGCGATTTTCTTCTTCTAACTTCTCTGATTGTGCCCGCGCTTCAAGAAGACAATCCTTGGTCCATAGCAAAGTAACATTGTACTATATCTTTTTGCGGAGGAGATATCCATATAAGAGTCGATGCTTTGATTCTGACTCATTCACCTTATCAACCAGATTATTAAATCTTCTTTTGATCCCCACATTTTTATTATTGACCCTTAAAACATGATCTGTCAAGCTCCTAACTCTATGTTGCAGTCTAGTCACAAGTTCTGAATCCCCCGCTGATCCCATAAAGTGATTCATAAAAACATGAAAATAAAGTAAGAAAAATGACGAGAGGAAAAATATCAAACCTTGATTTTGAAGATCAAGCAACTGTTGATGAAGTGATTCATTTTCCTACTTCAAACCCGTAACCTCTTCTTCCACAATTCTGAATTGGGACTCCATCTTCTTGGATCGTCCCTTAAAAAACTTATAAGTAATGTCGCGTTTTGACCCCGGGCAAGCTGCGGTTTATGGGATTAAAGTTATAAACAAAAAGATGAAAATAAAATGAAATTTAAGGTTATTAAAATAAAATAAATAAATAATCAAATACCTGCAAGAGAGCTTGTTGCGGGAAAGAATACACTTTACCATCTGCAAGTGCAAATGCCTCCACAAGAGATGAAGGCTGATTTATGTAGAAAGAGGGGTTAACGGGTTGCCTTGTCCACTTAACCAAGCATCTTTCACTGTGCCATACGGCGAAGACCGCATGTACTCCCGTAAATTAACGAACGTAGGATTATCAGTTGCCACCGGCTGAAAGTCGTGCGAAACAGATAGCAGCTCCTATGACATAAACCAACGGAAGGCTTCCTCCTCTTCACCAAAAATATTTTGATCTTCCGCTACTCCTTTGACTTTATCCCTGTACGGGATTTCCTCACTCATTTGCACCGCAATTGTGCTTGCAACATTACCCTCAGAAGGAGTCACTTCCATTATAACGGATGCGGGTTCACCTTCCATAGTTACGGCATTTGCCGACTCACCCTCTTCAACCGAAACGCTTTCCGGTTCACCTTGAATGGGGGGATCCTCCTTATCAGATGAATCATCTTTATTTATAGAAGGTCCAAAAAAATCGTCTCCAAACAAGAGAGAATTATTGAGAAAGGAAGACAGGTTCAGGATCAGCAACTTGGTACGAAAAATTGACCGCAACATCTGTAACATCCACCGCAACACCATCTTGTTCCGCAGATCCGAAATTTGTTATTTGAAGGGGAACATTATGCTCTACTTCATGTCTCTCAGGAGCAGAGCTTTCCTTAACTCTCAAAATAGGTTGACTAGGGGAAGAATTACGAATCTCTCCCTCTTCTCTGTCAGTAGAAGCACGAGGCATGGCCTTAACCTTCTTCTGACCCTATCAATATACCACAGGAACTCATTAAATAAAAATCATATTGATCATAAGATTTCATTTGAATAAATCAATATCTTTTCTGCTGGAGTTGGGGCTTTGCGTTTAACCCCCGAATCATCTTTTGTGCCCCTTATAGTTGCGGCAATAAAAAAGAAGAAAAAAAATTAAACGATGTTTAAAGTAGGATATAAAAAGATAGAGAGAATTTACGTACCACATTAACAACGGAAAAAGTGAAGCCATCAAAGTTCAACCGCCAAGGGCAGTAAGCATCAAAATGCGTCAGAAGGTTGTAAACCACGCTTTCTAGGATGAACCCGAAGAACCATGGACCTTCAATGACCAGAGGAGTGCGGTACCACTTAAAATCATGATCATCGCGGATTTTTTCTTTTAAAGGATCTTGCGTCCCAGGAAATAATTTTAACTTGGAATTATCAATCTCCTATAGCAAGCAGAATCCTTCACCACCTTTGCAGCCCGAACCAACACTCCACTTTTTATAATTCTTCGCAGCTATGTTGTCCGCATATGTAGCATGGAAGTTTTCGACCGTGTAATTTTTTACGTTCCGCAGAGTCGGGAACGTAGCAGGTGAAATTGGTTTTTCCCTTACTGCGCATGCTACATTCATCCAACACCCGCCACCAGTTCCCGCTGTATTAGGTAATGGATCGGGCTAAACCGTGCGGAGACTTGTTACGGCTTGCGAGAACCTCAAATTGGAAAGGATTCCCGGTCTGGTAGAAAGGAAGCTTCAAGCCTGCATCCAATGCTCCCGCAGGTATTAACAACCTGCTATTGGTGTACTTAAACTCCTCCATCATTTCCAATGAAATTTCATCTCCTTCAGCATGATCGTAGAAGGAAACTTTGAATTTCTGAAGATTGTGCTTCCTTTTAAATTCCTCAAGGTTCATCGACCTAAAACTCAAGTTTTCGTGTGACCGCTTATTCTTAGGAGCTGGTTTGATGGACGCAACAGATACATCTGCGGACTTTATCAAGTGAGAAGGTTGAACTCTTGAGCCACCAGATTCATCTACTCCTTTCTTCTTCATCATAGTATACCGGGATGATTTCCTATCTAAAGGATGATCATCCTGATGAGAAGCATCACCAACCACTTTACTATCATTCTTTCCAGCCATGATAAATTTTTATCTACATAGGAAAACAAGAAAAAATAAGTACACCATGATCAAAAGCAAGGACAAAGAAGAAGTACAACAACATGTACATTGAATCAAAATACAGACTAGTAAACAATTTTATGATCAAGAAAAGAAAAAGATCATGATAGAACAACCAGGCTTCAAAACAAAAATATCATCATTATCACCATTCACTCAAATAAATAATAAACAGATGAACAAGAACACCATCAACATCATCATCATCACTGATTACTCTAAAAAGATTCAAGAGCTAGTAAATAAACAAATACATTAGGTAAAAGTTAAGAGGATTACCTGTAACGAAGTAAAAGACAGAAGGAAGATCTGATGATTCAATGAAAATGAAAACTTGATCCCGATGCAAAAATTCTTAATCAGAAAAGTTAGGAGAATGAAAAAGCACAGAGGAATCTTTGAAAAGTTCAGAAGAATGAAAAGCACAAAAACTTTAAGAAGAAGAAGACAAAGGATATAAAAAATGAGATAAGGAGTGTGACTAACATTAAATAGGAGAAGACTGAAACTGATGAACCGTCGAAAACAGAAAGAAAGAGAAACTTTATCAAAGATTTGATTTGCTCGAAACCGTCAACTGACAGAAACGTGGGGAGAAAAGTTATTGCTAGCGTAAAAATCGGGAAAAAGTAAAGTAAAACGTGGGAAGAGAAGTTATTGCAAGCGTGAAAGTCGAAAGGATAATAATTATTTTTCCTTTTTAAAACTTTTACCATATGTTAAAATTCAAAAGAAAAAATGGGCAAATTGTGAGGGTATTAAATCCCAACTACACGTGGTCCAATACTATGGAAGGAGCATCAGATTACAATAAAACGAGAAACACTAAAACAAATATTTATAAGAAGTACTAAGACAGACAGCTTCGTCGCATGATCGACACGTGGGATGCGGAAAAGTATGACACTACTCAAAGAAGATAGCTTTGTTGCTTCACTGACACATAAGTTACGGGAAAGCATGACCCAGTAAAGGAAACTGACAAATATCGATGCATGAGAGATACGTTTAAACTGTAAAGGTTGCGGAACAAAAGAAACTAAAGCATGACAAGTCACTTTCAATAGCCACATGTCAGACATGCCATTATTCAAATAAGACCGCAACGTTCATCCAAATCCAGAAACAAAAATTTGAGTATAAATTCGCAGAGGAGCTGCGGGTACTTAGCGAGAAACCAAGGAAAACACGAAGTACGGAAATCGAATCTTGCGGGAAAAACAAATATATCTTGCGGGATAACACTTCACTCCAAAGACTGGATAAGAAAAAACAGGTAGAAAGTTAGATTGGAGGGACCCATGAAATTGGCTATAAATACCAAACTCTCAAACTGGAAGAGGGATGGGAAAAATTTGGTTAGAATTGGACATAAGGCATAGGACCAGAGCAAAGAGTTTAGGTATGAGACTTGTGTAAATTTCATAGTATAGTTGTTCTTTGATTAATCTGATTTTAATCATATAGCAAAATTTCTTTCTGTAACATATAAGGATTAATAAAAAATGATACAAATCTTTACCACCCGTGGATGTAGACAATTTGATTGTTGAACCACGTTAAATATTTGTGTTGATTCATGTTACAATTTCTTGTATTTATTGCTAATATGTTCTAAGTGTTAATATGAAAGAATTTCATTTTAAGATATCTGATTTCATTATGTTGCAAACTATGATGGTTGTG
>JAJJMC010009637.1:0-5000 GCA_023531435.1 Papaver californicum
GCGATTCAAAAGTGAAGAAAGAAAGGGGTGTTGTACTTCTATAAAAAATGACTTAATAACTCAGCCAATCACACTTTTCTGACTTTTCGATGAGGGATCGAGTCTTATTTCAGACCTTGCTCTAATGCCTTCATAAAGGAATAAAAGTTTGGCTTACTCACCACACCCCCTCACTGTAGTTTCGGTGATACCTGAGTTTACTAACCAAAATAAGGAATCTAGCTCACAAGTTAACATATTCAGAAATTTATAAGAAGGCATTTCCGGACTAACATGTAGCGCCATAGATCAGCAGACTCAAACATTCGGGTAGTCCTACCCTAGAACGAAAGCTAACATCTGCATTAACTAGTTTCGTAGCCTCACACTCTTCTTGCAGGAGGATCGGATCACTTAAACTTATAGCTTACTCGCCCATGTACCGCACCTAAAGGGGCGAAGAGACTCATATGTTCTACATGTAAGGGGCGGGATCGGGACGCTTTAACACCATCCCTTATTTCCAATACACAGTAGGAACCCAAACGGGATAACTCCCTGCCTTACAACTTAGATACTTACTTCCTGCCTTCTTATCTTAGCCAGTACCTTTTAAAGGGCCTCCTCTTTCCCCCCAGTGGGCGCCTTTGCCACTACCTAGCGAACTCAGATAAAACAACAGGATGCTACCTTGGCCCCTAGCGGGAAGGGATTTGACTTAAAGGGAGAGGCATCATGTAGTCTTCCGCTTTTGAAGTAATAGTTCGCTTCTTTGGCTTGGCAACGGGATATGAATATCACAGGAATGCAGATGAGCCAATCTTTCTCCACAGGCGGGAATCAATCTTTCCACTTTGCTCGGTAGTTCTAACTATAGTAGTGACTGGCAGGAGCAACTAGCAATTCCAATCAAGTTCCAATTATACAATGAATTGCTAAAATTGAGGCTAGTCCGTCATAGATGCTCTTTCAGAGGCTTATACCACAGTTTAACTTTTAGGATAGGGGGATACACGCCACGTATTTACATAGTCGCCTTATAGGAATGTATTGACTCACTTGCTGGAGTAAGGGTCCCGACCGAAAACCCGCAGGCGAAGCCCAAAGGGGACAATTATTTCAGTTGCCAGAGCATTTCACGGTCTCTATCTTAGTTTCCTTCTTGATTGGACTGAAGGTAAGAGGCATCACTATATCAGTTGTACTCTTTGCGATAGCTCTAAAGGCAATGAATCGCTCTCGGGCGGACTCTTTTTTATTTCCTTAATAATCCCTGGAACTGAAAGATGAAATTTTATTATGTCATCTCCGACAGCTACTAAACACTTGGGGTCGAGCTAGGCCTCTTACCTAAAACTCATTCTGTTGGGCAACTGTTTAAAGATGAGCGTACTTGAAAATGAGTACTGGCAGAGTGATTTCACTTCACTAACTACTTCTCAAGGATCAACGGGAACCCTCCTATAGGTATAGGGCAGGGCAGTCTCCCTTTCTGGGAACAACTCATCATCCATCCAAGACTTCTACGAAGGCCTCTTACTAAGTGATAGAAACATGCTCGATGCTGCAAGAAATCCGTACAACGAGAGCCACTTAAATAGGAGCAAAGGCTCTGAAAGAGCACAAGAAGGTCATTCTACTTAGCCCATATTGATTAGAATCCTATCAGCGAGACTCATTATCGTGCGTTGTCGTGCTCTTTCCTCACTCTTTCGGTCATATGGGCCACTAAGGCTATCTTCTTTGCAAGGTGCACATCAGACCAGCCTGCATGAAATGACCATCCGAGCCTTATTCTTGATCTCTATCTCGCTTTCCTTTAGCTACCTTCCACCCTGTCTTCTTAGAAAGGAGAATCCTGCTATGCCTATATTCCGCGCCAATATCCTACTTTCTGATTCCAGTGATGGAAAACCATCTAATATTGTTTAGAGCTATGACGCTCTTCCTAATATCTAGTCAATAAAGTGAACTATTACCTATCCCAATCGTGTTGATTAAGAAGCGAAACTTTGAGAGTAGCTTTCGCGGAACTCATCCAGTCATTCCCCGGTTCTGGTTGATGGAAGAGCCGCGGATCCCATGTGGGCTTGGCTTTGTCAACTAACTCGTGCTCCTTTCCCTTGCTCCGAAAGAAGGCTCTATAAGACCTGCCCTAAGAATCGAAGATTGATTCCCTTATGATTTTAGTGATTGATATCAAAGTCTAGTCACTCAACTCATCCACTCGTGTGAGACCTTCTAGTTATCTAGGTTTACACACCAGTGTAGTGGATCTTTCAAAAAAAGAAAATGCCGGCGCGCTTAGGGGCCACTGTTGAGACTACCTTACTCGCTATGTTACCTATGGGAAAATGGGTTGTCATCATGGCTCGCTTCCATGTTGACCATCCACCTTGCTCTGAGCCCTACGGGATATTGGATTTCACTGAGAGGCCAAGAATAGATCAAGAGATTTTCATTCGGGAGATTAAAATAGAGGTAATCTTAAGATCTTATAACCTTTTAGTAGCCTTCTGCACTAGCGAAAGGCCCTAGAGAAGGAAGTCGTTAGACTTGACTTTGCTTGGCGGGACAGACCTAATTACTCTAGCTTGCTGCTTGCTTGTTCGAGTAGGTGTACAGATGAGAAGGAAAGGGCTTATAAGGCCTTAGTGAGATAGTTGAGCTTAAAGTAGCAGATCTCAAGCAGTGCCTCCTCGTTGTAGCATTCTCAGATGGATACACGAGTTGATCCCATAGAGAGAGAGGATAGTTCCAACAAAGGGGCTCGGCTGTTAAAGAAAGAGTTATACTAAGCCGTAGTTGACCAACCTAAAACATCTTATGACCCCCAATTATCTTCTCTTTTGGGCCAACGCCTAGGTGAATCAGAGCAGAGGGCTTTAAAAGAATGAATGTTGGGGACCCGAAGTTACCGGCCATGAGTCTAAAAGGCCCTTACTACTATTATGTGATTTCAGGTTCGGGGATATTAACTACCTTATATTTAAAGTGGAAGCTTCCCGAGCAAAAAAGACAGTAAAGGCGGCTAGCGAAGTGCATCTCGCTTTTGACTCTTCTTTTCGACGCTCAAGTGAGGCATGGTTTGATGAAAGCAAGGAGCTAGAGGGCTGCTAATTCGTTAGTCCTTTTCCACTTACTACTATTTCTTCGGTATGTGAATTCACCCATCGCTTAACAAATTGCTATCTTTTTTTCTTTTCCTATCCCGACTTGGAATACGTTATTAGTGAGCCTCCTTTTGTTTCATCTATACCTGATCGAAAGGAGGAGCTCGGAACCAACAACAGAAAATAGAAGAGCGTAAACAGCGGATGCTAACACTGGACTGGCATATCTCTCAAGAGTAAAAAGAAATCCCCTATTCGATTTCCTTTCTTGGTCACCAAGCATTCGTTCAGAGTCGACAACAGCAAGAAGTTAAATGGCATCTGGTTCAATGTACGCTATATTGCCTAGTTCAATCAATGGCAGGAAAAAGGCACTTGATCGACCAATCCCCCTCTTGTCGTCAACCGGATTTCCCTTCCATGACGAATCTTGAAAATGACATCGGTTTTAAAATCCCCTTTTCTTTGACCAACTTGTCCTTCCTTTCTCTTTCTCGGTAAGCGGTTACGTTGGGTCACATAAAAAATGGATAAAGAAAGGATATCTATACTGTCTAATTCCCGGCCATTCATTCGCAAGTCACTTATAAGACATGAGAGATGCTCAAAGTCATAACGGGGAAGGCCGGAGACTTCGCTCAAATGGGGGGCTGTTTTCTTCTCAATAAAAGAAAAGGCTGCTTCTTGGATCTTTTTGTAAATTTAGAACTCAATAAGAAATGTTCACTTGGGATTAGGTTCGCGAAGAAGGGCTGAGGAAACGAGTTCAGCTGCTCAATTGAAGCGGAGAAGCCCCCACGCGGTTAAGCAGCTGAAAGAGACTCTAAAGGCATCAAAGAAAGAGTAGTACAAGTGTAGCATCTAAATAACTTCTGACGATGATTGGTCATAGGTTCAATTTTGCTCCCCTCTTAGCTACTGTCTATTCTAGCCTCAACACCCTTTACTGATAGTTCTAACACCGCAAGCACATAGGAGACTTGCCCCTTTTTTATTAGGCCTTCGATTGAAGCTTTTGTCCTCTTTTAGCGACGTGGATATATTCTGCTCACTTGAGAGACTCAATAGACCTGAAAAGTGGAAAAATAACTATTGCTATCGATATCATTATTTATTATCTTTTCCACTTTGTAGGTCCAGGGTGTATGTTAATCCAATGAATGAGTTGTTCCACCCGTTTTATCCTGCCTTTATTATTACATCTTATTCCTAAAGTATGAAGTCAGGAAGGCTAAAGGCAAAGCTAACATATACATAACCCTCCCCTTTAGCAGGGGATTTCAAGCTGGTTACAAACGAAAGGAACAAACTACCCAGTAAACGAGGGCGCCCCTAATTACCCATTGATCTACTTGCCCCAACCTTTCTAGGGCTTTTTAACCGATTGCGGGAAAAGGGATTCCTACTTTGCCTAGTCAAATAAAGGGGTCTGGCATCCCCCCCTATCCTATCGAGAGCGTTTAATCCACCTTAACGGACGAAAAAGTCCTATCTGATAAGTTTACAAACGAATATGAAACTACCTTTTTATTATGATCAAGTCAAGGACTCAAAATCAGGCCATTTCACCATATGCTGTCTTCACAAAGGAAAGTCCCAACTCACTTGATGCAATATCGAGAAGGGACTGTATTCCACCTAGTGATCCTGTTTGAACAACCTTTCTAAGGGAGTCAAAACCCACAAAAGGAAATCTAACTTTTGCTACTTAAAACCAGGGGGACCAGTACTATCCTAAGGGGGGACGGAACAAGACCAGCATCCATAGAAGTGCTGGACGAGAGACTGGACTAATAAGTCTGCATCGCACACAGCTTTTTCTGCTTCATTGTTAAAGATTGGCTACCCAACTCCGTAACATGATGTCAGGCATATCATATAAAAAGGAAAGAATATGGTAGGGATCTT
>JAJJMC010009637.1:12500-16474 GCA_023531435.1 Papaver californicum
GAAAGACCACCAATGCAAGTGGATCGACTTAAGCATCGATTTCGAAGTCGACAACATGAAGCATGAAAATAGAGCCAGCTACTTTTCTCGTGAATAATGTTACAAGCAAGAACGATAAAATACGCGCAAGCCCCTATCTCTCACCCATCGTCCTGATCTTGGCTTGAAGTATCCAAGCTAAAACATAAAAGCGAACTCTTGGAATTATTAGGCTTAGCCCTCTTTTACACCAACTCACAAACAAGCGCCGAATAAGGATAAAAGAAAGAACATTATTAAAATCCATTTTTTAAGCATTCAACCATTCATATTACGTTACGGCAATCCTACACGCCTACAAATAGCCTTTTCCATCGTCTTTCGCTGAGCCTAGTGTGAACTTTTTCCTGCCTTCTTACCCAAGAGCTCTGATTCCGCTAACAGCTGCCCTTCGTGTAGGAGCGACGCAGCTCGACTTCAAGGATAGGAGCGAAGCCACTCAATTTAAGCATAGAGGGATTATAATGGGATTTCTTGCGAGAAACCTATCCAACCAATCGCTGCAGTTTCCTATTCTGTAGTTGCCGCTGTATAACGCCGATGGATAAGCCGTAGTCATGGAAGGAGGACTCTGGTTAAGGCATTTGATTGCCCCTAATAATAGTAGTCATTCTTATAAGCCATTTTCCGTTACGGGAAACAAAGACCTCGGTTCTGATATGTCGCAGGATTGAATCCTTGTTTTTTTACTACCCCTGGCCAATCGAGATGGGGAATCCAAACAGCTATCTTTTTAACAGCGCTGGCTACATTATATAGGATGGGGGCCACTAATTAAAAAGAAAGAGTTCTGCTCGTCCCGGGGATTGGAAACTTACTCGACTACTGGATTGGGACTGAACTCCCGAGACCTGTTTCACTAGAACGGATTCATTTTCCCTTGCTGCTTGAATCGAGCTCCCTTATTTAGACTGCCCTGACACCCACTTTAACGGACGGATCCAGTTTCTTGCTTCCACCACGCCACCTTTATCTTTTTTGGGGTACAGGGTACGACGAGATTTAAGGACCAACACGATGATCTCGACGGAAACTATGACTTCAAGGACTTTGGCAACGGAATTACTACCAACAGGATTTTGTTTTCATCCCACTGCCCGTTGAATCTACCTTCTTTTGTTTGGGAAGAGGAAAGAGTCGGCTACGGCTAAGGCAGAGCACAACAGAGCAAGAACCTACAGGTCAATCACCCGCAGGACCGGACACCTGGCTTCTAACCCCCTTGTTTTCCTTAGGTAGGCTTTTGAAGAGTGAAAGACAACGATCATACGGTAAACCGACCTACCCCACTTCTTCTTTTGATCTAAGATTTCATTCCCTACTTCTGGGACATCTGTCTCAGAGTGCTCAGCTTTCCATATAGTATTTCACAGGAACCGACTGCTCTAAGGAAGGATTTATTATGCTTCCGTATCGATGGGACAAGGTTCCCCTAGGGATCCAGATAAAATAGAGAGATGAATGAATATTTCATGCGGAGAGAATAGGGAAGGGAACGGAGGTGTAGTCGGATAGCACAGAAGCCCCCACGAGGGAAAGCTACGCTAAGTGATGCTCTGCTTGCTACGTTCGAAGCAAAAAGAAAACAGCCGGACCATAGGCAACTATCAATATGTGGCTATGCAAAGTCAAATATTAGGAAAGAGTCTGTGACTTCATCTCAGTAGTCAGATGCTACAAAAGAAGGTGGTCCGGCATGACCCTACCTCTCAAGCGAGGCCAGGGGCCCATACTTACTATTATATACGATGTTCCACTAGACACTTCGAGAAAAGAAGGAACTTAAACTTTCGTGTTGCGATGAGCGTAACCAATCTATTTTATTAATCTTCCCAGACTTCTCTAATAAAAAAATCTCCCGTTTCCTAGTTACCAGTTTCAGGAAAAGAGAAGACTGCGGCACTTGTGCAACCATGTCAGCAGACATTTCCTAAGTTACCAGGATCCAGCAAGCAAGCCTCTTAAAGTAGAGACGGGAAGTAGTCTTTTACTATCTTGGGTTTGTCTCATCCTGTAATCCGGGGGACGGGGTATAAGTACATCAATGAGACCGTCCGTGAAGTACGAACCGGGACTGCTTTTCTTGTTTGAAAGGCGTAGGGCTGAGATCCAGAAGAAGCTTCTCGGCTGTTAGCCCACTTTATTTTTTTAATAAGGATGTATTTTTCATTCCTGAATCTTTGAGACAAGAGGAAACGAGCCCAGCTCTTCACTATTCTTTACTTCGAATGATTCATTTTGATCCTTAACTTATCTCGCTTTTTTCGGTCGATGAAGAGAAGGCAGGCTTTGCAGTGGGAGTCAGCGGCGGCGGTGGCAGGGGAGGGTGTAAGCATAAGCAGAGTGACCACTTTGGGAGAGGGTTCCGGGAGAGACGAAACGAAAGAGGGTGATGGCCTTTTCATGGAGCCGCCACAGGAAGTGCATTTCTCGGTGGTTGTGGTGGTGGGACGGTGTTTGTCGGCGGTGTTGAGGTGGAGCATGGAAAGGTGGTGGATTTCGCCGGACTCAAATCTACCTTCTTCTTGAATATGTTCCTGAAACAGCTCTTATTCTTCTTTGTCTTGATAGCAAATCATCTTTGATATTTTGATTTTTTGCTGATTGATAAACTACGCAGAGCGCTGAGCATGGAGTTTATAGCATAAGAATTCAAGTTATAAACCAACCGATTCTGCGTTGACAGTTTTTTCAGGTGGATGTTGGCCAATGAATTTGTGACACGCGGCCAAAAAAGACTATAAAAAAAGCAGTTGGATGCTCACGCCTTGTGTTGTGCCACCAATTGATGAAAAACTTAGAAAGAAAAGACCAGAGAATAGCCGGTCTAACAATTCAATATGCATATGGCTTCTCTCTCTCAAGAATCTAACCCTACTGCTGATAATGAGATCCATATGCGAACAAAGAAAAAATGGAAGCGGAACCGTTCTGATCAGGAACAGGCTGGTGAGGACGTTAATGGGGTCTCCTCTGATAAGGAGGTACATGGGACTTCAGGGGCGGTTCTTGGTGCAAATCCTGCGTCCTACAAAGATATGCTGTCAGGTGCCAATCAAAGTAAAGATTCGGCTTGGCAGGAGTAGACAGAGAACGATGATGGGGATCCCATGTGTTTTGATGAGGCGATTTATGATGATGAAGAAAGTGGTTATTTGCCTTTCTATCAACCGGGCGTGGTGCTCTTGATCATAAGGCTATGGCGGATTGAAATCATTTTCATTTGAAGCAGCAAGCTGGGCTTTTTGATCCCGTTTAGGACAGATTTGAACCTGTTGATCATCCCGGTAATACTCGAAAAAGGTCGATTGGATCCTTTTTTGGTTAATTGCCAATTTCCTTCAGCTTCGGATCACTCATTTACCTAGCATCGTCTATAAGTTCTAGGCCGGACCACTTTCCTCTTTTGATGGAACCATATATTACGACTAAGTTGCCATCTCCCTTCGTTGATAGCTGTGGTTAGATCATGACTTCTTTTGTGGGTGAAAAATGGTCTTATCTTCTTTTTACATCTCATATGACTAAGCTTCAAGTGAAACTGAAAAATCTTTAACTAGGCCTAAATGAAATCTAAATAAAGCAGTCTAATTATCAACTTTTTTATATCTTTATATATATAGTGGTATAAATAAATAATTGAAGGAGAATAGGCTTCTAGTTATCCCGATAATAGAGAAAAGCAAGCGTCTGATCAGATCAAGAAAGAGATAGGGCTATTGAATGGATTAGCTCACGTAGCTTGCCTAAGCAAGGACTACGCTGTCGAGTGAGGATTGGCCGAGGGGAGTTTATGATGTAGCTGGAGCCGGGCAAAAAAAGCTTTCTATAAATGAAGCCTTTCATCTATCTAATTAAATGCGGAGTAGCCAGAAGACGACGAAGCTGTTTGGGGGGGTACGTAAACGAGGACAGATCACAGGCTTTTGTACAGG
>JAJJMC010009638.1:0-13080 GCA_023531435.1 Papaver californicum
ATATATATATATATATATATATATATATATATATATATATATATTTGTTTCATGTTTAGGAAAAAGCGACGGCAGAGCTTCTGGGCTTTTTTATCCAGGAGTTGAATGTTCCTACTCGATTTTCTTGCAGAAAGCAAAAACGATATTACAATTTTCTCTTTTGTCAAAAATTCACCATCAACACTATTGACTTGATACTGATATTTTCTTGACAGTTTCTTGCGGTTGAACTTCGACTCCACAATTGTTGTCTCTGATTGTGATAATCCTTCGTTGGCTTCACCGCAACGTTTCTTAAGCTTTAACCAGGTATGCTAGGGTTTGTAGCAATTTCCTAGATATATATATATATATAAACATGTATTTGCTTACAAGTACTATATATATATACATAAAATAGAACCAAACCTTGTGCATGATTGCCCAGTCGTTGACGTAAATATTATCTGAACCCATTGTCGATGTATAACGATCATGAAGATAATGCTACCACTGCTTCTAGTCGTGGAGGAAGCAAAAACTCTTATGTTATTTCTCTAGACGACATGCCCAGCATCTATGATAAGCTCTTTGATGTTGTTGTTGAAGAAGCTGTTGACCCTGGCTATGTTGATAATTTTATTCCGAACATCAATAGCGTTCCTCAGCTTAGAGTATTTATCCACAGGCTCTTGTCATGTGCTTTTTGCAGAGAGGAGAATACAAGCCTTCATTTGTTTATTTTAAGACGTTCCAAACTCCTCAATTTAAATGGAATGGATGGGATAAAGTTATGTTGAAGAACCCTCAGTTGAAGTTGGTTTAGAAAAGGCCAAGATATTCCATGTCGTACAAGTGTATGAGACTTTGAGCATTAACAAGGAAACGAAGGGTCTGCTTGCATTTGCTTCTTGTTGGTGCGGTCCATCCCATTCAGAAGCATTCGTTTGGGGTCAGTTGACAATCACCTTGGAGGACGTGGCGGTCTTGCTGCAACTACCCTTTGTTGGTAGCATTCCGCTTGAATGGTCTGAGGAGGAGAAAAAATATGGCACCATCCTCGCTCAGAAAGTAGAAGATTTGCAGAAATCTGGTTGCTGCAATAATAAGAATTATTTGTCTTGGGTTGACTACTGGTGAAACAGAAGTACAAGTATTGACGGCCTTGTTGTTAACGATCCTTTATGCGTTGCTGCATTTCTTGTACTTTGGCTTTCCAGAGACGTGTTCGAAGATTCTTCTGGTGGTCCGTTGAAGTCTTCACTTGTTCCGCTTGCTGTTGTGCTTGCCAGTGGAAAAAATCTTCCTCTTGGTAATTTGTTTCTAGGCTCTTTATACTCCAATGGTTATGCCAAGATAGAGTCCTTTATCCATGTTATGTTTATGCAAGCCTGGCTATGGGAGCATTTTCATGAATATGCGCCAAAGGCCAAGCCTTCTTATCCAAGTACAAAGATGGAGTATGCTAGAATACCCCGTTGGACTAAGAAGAAACCTTCTTCTGTTAGTCTTATTAGTTTAATGGACAATCAGAAAAAGGTGGATTTCAGACCTTGGGGTTTGAGGCATCCACACGTGATTCCTCCAGAGACTTTTACTAGGAGATTTAATATTGTCCTACGCTCTGGGTCAAGTGATGAGAGTAATATTTCTACGGCCGGTGAGGTAATTTTTGTGGATAACTGTACTCCATGGTATATTCTTGTTTTTCTCTCCGATAGATATATCATGCAGAGTTATAATATCCATAGGGTGGCTCGGAAAATGGGCTTTGATCAGTTTATTCCTTGTTACCGTACTAAGGATCTTCCTACAGAAGTGCTTCAGCGATCTGAGGATACCCATACCATTCTTGATCGAAGCATTCCTTTCCTCTTGGATGATAGAAAAGGACCTGTTACTGACGAATATGCTGATTTATGGAACACACAACTTACCCTTCTTCAGAACTCCGTGTCTAGTGAATCTTCTGTCGCACGCGGTAAGCCTACTGAGAAGGAGTTAGCAGCTCGGCCGAACTTGAGAATTACTTCTGGAGAGAGGCGTGATTCGATTATTATTCTGACTCAGATACCTCGAATCATCATTCATTTAATCGACATTCTTTACTCAGTAACTAAGTATTTAATTTCCTTCTCGCGTTCCTGGTTCCCAGAACACTTTGTGCCTGGTATTGCAGCGGACGTTATTCCTCTGTCTAGGGAGAAGAGGCCACGGATAATTATGCTTGGAAGTGGAGATCATCCTTGGAAGAAGGTAAGCGTCTTGTGTTTTCTCTTACTCTTCCTTTCTGTATGAAGTACTTTTGTACCTTGTCCTGACAAGTATCTTTACGTAGTCTGGGTGTATAACTCATCAAGGTGACTTGAATATTCAAACTTTCAAGTTTGGTGTCCCAGCTGTTATTGGCTCCTCAACGCCTCGTAAGTGGAATTTCTCTTGAAAATTCTTGAGTTGTAGGAATTTTCGTCTTGCTGAACTTAATGAATTATGATGTTTATGAATAATCATCATTCTTAGATGACCAGCAACATGGATACTCTAGTATCAGGAAGTACCATTGTGGTTGGAAGTACTAAGGAAGAAGACCGAGATAACAATGGACCTGAAGAATCATTTCAGATTGAAGAAATTGAAGAATCCGGAACTGAAAACGAAGAACTCGTTGGCGAGTCGTATTATGAGATGCCTTCTGCTTCCGATAGATTATCACATCTCCAAGTAAGTTTGATCCATTTTGAGCTGCAACACTTGATTATATTCATGCTCCCCTAAAGATTCCAAGAACCGAGAAACATACTCTCGATCGTTTCCGGTACCATCGTATGATGAGAATAGAGGATATGAATACCCTTTTGGAAGCGGAATCCTCTGAATCTCTGCTAGATAAGGGGGTTGGTGTTGATGGAATGAAGATGAATCCTCCTTTCCACGGTTTCGCAGGAGCCTTTCTAGATCTTCACGAGTGACAAAGTTCTGTTGCAGTTGATTCCTCTCTAGTACACGGTCGGTGATAACATGTACTTCATCATCCTCTTGGGTGTTAGCTCTTGACGTGATGGGGCCGCCGAAAGTTGTGTTCTTAGTTTTCTCAGTTTGATGATGATGTTGCTCCGGTAATAACTACTCCGTTAAAGTATTAAGAAAGTTAAAAACTTCCTTCTGGGTAGTAGCCATAGATACTTGAGTTTCGGACAAGGTTTCTTGACGCTTCATCAGATCATCCATGGTTGGTGATGCCTACTCCTTGTTTCTAACACCTTCAATGGCACGAAAAAGAGTGTTGGTGTTGTCAGCGGTGGTATTTTGAGGAATAATTTCCGGAGTTCAACTACTGGTATTGTTGGGGTTAGGAGTGGGTGTTGAACCTGAATTAGGGTTAGTTGTTGAACCTGACCTAAGCTCCACAATTTTTAGAACAATTGAATAATTAATTTTTAGATGGTTGAAGAACTGGATTCGTGACCGAGAAATTAATCTCCCCCTGTGGTCGCCAATTGTTAGTACCTAAAAATAACTTATAGGCAAAACAATATACTGTAGAAGTACTTTATGTAGTGGTGAAGCTCCCAATATCGTGAGGTGGAGGATCACCAATCGAAAAATCTATTCCTGGTTTTGTTGAACCTGGGCCTCGTTCGAAAGCGATACGACATCCTACTTCTTCTATTAATTTGAAAAGATAAGAGAATAGAGACCTTACCGCATCTTCTAGACCCTCTAGAGTTCTTTTTTGAGATTCTTGTCTTCGCATTAACTCAGCCAAAGTGATTGGGATTTCGATCGCTTCGGTAGTATCGTTGGTGAGATGTGGGTTAGTGGTGCCATTGACTGTTGGAGAGGAGTTGTGAGCACCACTATTGATATTGATAGTGGAAATGTTGAAATTGGTGGTAGTGGAACCTAACCTAAGACCAACCATTATTAAGTAATTGAAGAGCTGATTTTCAGATAGTAGAAAAATTAGATTCGTGAATGAAAGATTGACCTCCCACTGTGGTCGCTAATTGTTAGTACCTAAAAATTGATTCTAGGGAAAACAATATACTGTAAAAGTATTTTCTTTAGATTCGGAAATCAAAATCGTACATGGAAAACCTAAACCACGATTATACCCGTTCTCCCCTGCTTAGGTCACAAGGAAAGAAAACGGGTTGATCTTAGAGGAGGGAAGCAAAGAAAGTTGAAAGAATTTGTGTGTTGAATAGTGTGTAGAGAAGTTGAACTATTGAGAAAATAACAGAACTTGAGAGAATGATAAGCTTGTTGTATTTCTGAAATTAGCTAAGTAGCCTATTTGTAATAGTTGGTAACACACACTTCTACTTGTAAAGTAGTGGAGCTAGTGAAGAGATGGAGAGGTGGAAGTTGTGGGGATAATGGTATAACCGCCTTGGAATCTTCGAGAAACCATTACTCCATTACTCTGTTAACTGCTTCATCCTTATCACTACTTTGTAACTTGCTTATTATGAGGTGTTGCCACGCCGCATGTTGTTGTAACCACCAGACCAAAACCCCATGAAGAATCCCCCCATGTAATTGTTTTGATTTCTCGTAAGAGTTAGTGGAGTCATGGACTCTAAGTTTTTTTGTAAAAAAATGTTTGTGCTATCTAGAATGATGTATCTGAGTGTTACTGTAGCGCCCCAAAATTTACCTACTTGGTAATCTTAGAGATTAAGCTACATTCTAAGGAATTACTGATCTAAAACATCTTATTAAGCATTTACTTAAAAGATCTGAATAATATTAACCCAAATCTAAACCCACTTTGAGAATACACATATAAAAATATTTCTCAAATGATACATATATAATAATGAGTTGCTTTGGAAATCAATATATACATGAATAAACATAGCGGAAGCTAATCAACTAATGAACTCAACTCCTCGAAGCTTTATATCTTGAATGATCACTATCACGAACACTACTTCATCTATCTCTAAAACCGAAAGTGGGAATAAAGTGAGCATATATCCCAAAGGGGTGCCCAGTAGAAATAATAACTAACTTTCTAGTAATCACTAGCATGATTTAAAAACAATGCAAGTTTTATTGAAAACTGATAAAACATGGAATAACAGATAAATCATATCAGATAATAAGTTGTACGGATATATAAATGTTACCAACCAATCACCCGACACACAATCAGAACAATAGTAATTGAGTGACATAATCCTTTTTGAGTAGTAAGGTTGACTCTTACGGATTCTTCAATGATCATTAAAGCGCCCTTCACATAGTCAGATTTAGATTTGTACCCTTACTAGTACCTCAGTTATACACACACTCTACATAGCAAGCATTCAAAGAAAAATAATGGTGGTAACATTATATCTAGGGCTGTACATGGTAACGGTTTTCCGCTAAAGCCGGACCGAACCGAACCGATTAGGATGAAACCAAACCGAACCGATTAGTAGTGGAAGGGTTTTGGTAAAAAAAAATTAATAACCGATATTAACGGTTTCGGTTTTGGTTTGTGCTCAAAACCGAACCGAACTACCAGTGGAAAACCGGTTGTCTAGTATGACTAGTATTTATTTATTTATTAAGGTTTTGGTGAAACTAAATGAAGATGTAATGTTTATGTTGTGTTTCTGAACTTTTATGAATTTTGAGTGTGTATGAAATATAAATGTTTGTAGGTAGGTTTAAAAATCTTTGAACTGTCAGTTTCAGGAAACTGACATAACAATCGGTTAACGGAAACCCACTGGAAAAATCGAAACCGGCTAAAACCGGCTAGAAACCGAATCGATGGTTAACGGTTCGGTAATGGTAAGATTTTTAGAAACCGACATTAACGATTTCGGTTTTGGTTTGGCTAAAAACCGAACCGAAACCGGCCATGTACAACCCTAATTATATCCAACATAAGAATCTATCATGGAGTGCCCATTCAAACCATGCATAATTCATCCATCATTTATAAGATTCTCAACATCATCTCCTTTAAACACCAAAATATAACATTAATAGCTTTGTTAAAGTAATTTTATAGAATAGTAAACATCCATGTATGAGACATGAGTTACCGGACAGAAATAATAATAATAATAATAATAGCGACGTACTTCCACGTCCCTATTTATAAGATTGCATGCCCTTCCGCACCTATAGGTACTTAAAGCTAGTGTATACTTTTGGGATTCACATCTCATACCCAAACAACAAGTAATCTCCTTCCTTTCATTCAAGCAATAAGTAAAACTAAAACCACTTTCCAGTCAATGAAAAGAAGTATCTTTTGAAAATAAATAAATACTCCCAAAACACGGATATTAGTTATTTCTAAAGATCCAATCCCATACAAAAATATAAAAGAAAATAATTTATAATACATACATATATATCATGCTTACACATATCATATACTAGCAAAGATATGCATGACTTTCACAATAATAGTTTAATAAAACAAATAATGAATACAAGAGAGTTCGTTGTTCCCACATCTTTTGATGACAAGCCATGCCTACATCGCTATCCACAATATACTAGTGCATCCTTTGAATCGATCATTGTTAATATAAACTAATTGTTAGTCACACAAATACTCTAATAATATAGCCAATAGGCTCACACAATAAGTATAAAACAATAACATACAAGTTCACAGTTAATAGCTAAGTGAAATTACTAATGGTTCTAATTCTATTGTTGGTTCTATAATCCAGTAGTCACTAATTCTATCACAATTAAATATCTGCTCATCCAAATTAGATAAACTTAGTGTCATTGGAAATCTCTCGAAAAACTCTACATCTTTGCAGAAGGAACCGAAAGCTAATTCGGACCCTAAGTGGTCCAAAATATCAAATTAAGCAAACTAGCCCTAAACCCAAACGCATTTAGTCCGCGGGCTTGTCCTGGACTAGACCAACAAACCGGCCCATTATCCCATGGACTAACTCATTTGGTTCGACCCACAACTAGACCCATTGATCCGCTATACGACCTGAAATAGCCTGACTTGGTTCGAGTCAGATGAGTTAGCCGGGTTAGCAAGTCTGACTCGGTCATCTTCTTCACCTTTACTTGAAAATTTTCCAAGTGTTTAATACAAAAACACAGCTCAAGGGTCAGAGTTTCAGGGTTCATAAAATCATTCATCTTTGATCCAAAACAGATACTTGATGACTATTTAGAAAGATAACAATTTCCTCTACAACTTTTGCCTATTGACTATGATCAAATTCCTAAATAAACTTATCTATAAAAGTTCATACATTTCACGACTGTTTACAAACAACAAATTCAGTCACACGGACTCATTTTAAAACCCCTATAACTCACTCGTTTCTTAACCAAATTGAACAAACTTACGTACATAAATTATAGACCATGAACTATAATTTATGTTTATAGGCTAAGTTTAACTTTAAGGCTATAAATTTATGCAAAAAAAAGTAGGCAGAGATACCTAAATCTCACATAAAATCATAATTTTCTAAATATCATTAACTTGAATCTAAATTTAACAACTACCCAAATCATCGTGTATATACTATAATCGACTATAAATGTTACCTTAATTATTTGATCAAGTTATAACATCATATCTTTATGATGTTCATCACCTTCATCATCAATACCAACCACCATTCACATATGCTTCATTACCATTGTTTTCTTCTTCTTCTCCTCTATTTCATTTATGTCTATGGAATTTCTAACTTAATACTTATCTGCCTAGTCCACCCTTTTTTTTTTAAATTCAAAATAAAACCCCAATACAACACCACCACCTTCGACCAAAAGAGAAGATAAACTTCTCAAATTCAAATAGTTTTAAAATGGTAACTAATTTAGTTACATCACTTTTACACCTATTACTACCACACATTCACTTAACTACTAAGGTTTAACTAATTTGCTAATGAATGTACTAGGTCAATGTCAAGTCAACTCCGGTTGACTTTAGTCAAACACGTGTAATAAACTTTTTAGTGACGTATGTCCCTCGTCCGGTATCCGAATGACACGTTCTAGTAGACCATTTCGCATAACTTTTCGAGAGATATCTAACAGTGCTATTTTTTTGGCCAAATTATTATTTTATTATTTTATTAATTTCTAAAATTAATTGTTCAAACTTAATTATTTAAGTCATTATGAGGTTTAATCATCATTTGGCCAGTCTAATGGCGTTGACTTGCTTGTGATTCCTTACAGTTACAGGCTTGACCGTGGTGTTGCTAGTACCCACCGATGTCATGTTTGTATCCTAGATGATGGTGCAAGCATGATTGCTAGGGTGAAGAGACGCGCAAAGGAGAAAAGAGGGGAAGGCTTGCGCTGCTAGCAAGGCTAGCACTGCCGCTAGCACCGCTAGGGCCTGTCTGGCGCGTGAATTTGTTGGCTTTTGACATTTTGTATTTTTCTTCTAGCCTTTTGGCACATGTTTGTGCCACTCATTGGTGTTGGGAGTGTGGCTAGGGTTCGCTAAGGATGGCACTTGCTAATGCCATGGTTATTTCCTATGCACCACTAGCTTTTGAATATGTTAATGTCATGACCATATTTATGGCATGTTTAGGGTTTCTCAATTGTATGAGATTTAATGTTAGCATTTATGCTTAAGTTTTATGCAGTGCATACAGAATATTTTCAGAGATTCAGCCGTGGAAGTTTGCAACTTGAGGTATTGCTTAATGCGACTCTGCAATTAGATGGTATGCATCTAATTAACGTTTTTTTATTCAGATATGGCATAACCTCTATTCTGAATGTTTTTAATTTTGTATAATCAGCGTATTCTGATCGATACAAATAATTTGCATGGATGCACATAAAATAACGAATGTTTAACTGGGTAAAGCCCTGAAGTTTCTACGGGTACATATATATGCAAAAGAGCTATAGAGATAATTTATCCATGAGATGAATATGTATTTTCAATTCTCTTGCGGTATATAAGATAGAAGTATGTATTTATAATTCTGATGCCGGATCAGGAATTTATACATATTTATTTCATGCTAGAGCTAGGCGAAAAACAATATTATACTTTTCTCCCTTATCAAAAATCCACCATCAACAAACCTAATATCAAACTACATGTAAATAAACTAAATATAACGATCTAATGAACAAAATATAACGATTACAAAAATCAGTTTCAAAAAATCAAAATAAAAACTAAAACACGAACAAAAACGAGAACGAAACATGCAATTGAACAAAAATGTAGATTATAGAAAATGATAGTCATCAAGATTTCAGTGTAAGAAAACCAACAAAATCATGAAATCGAGATGATTATCATGATTCAGTTGAAAAAAAAAACAGAAACAAAACATCAAAATGTATAACACCAGCAGAAGAACATCCAATTGAAACAAAAAAGAGGATTACCTAGAAAAATACCTGGAAATTTGATATTGAAACCCTAAAAATTGAAGAACACCTGCAGAAAGCAGGGAAAGAATTTTGGATCTGAGCTGAAGAATAAAAAGGAAAGAAACGAGGATTTGATTTGAACTCTTGTTATATGTTTATTAAAAATGCACACTCTCTTCCTCACAGTGATATGGATGAGCGAGTAAGAAATCTAGTCCCAAAACTTGTTTTTGGACTAGCGACTAAACCCAAACGGGTGGGTGGACCAGAAATTAACCGGGTCCTCTAAAAAGGATAATCATTAATTCCTAGTTGTGTAAATCTTATTAAGACTTTAGATTAGGGTTTTATTACAGCCAGCGACGGAACCAGGTTTTGGTATTAAGGGGGCTATTTTTTTATATATATATAATTTGGTTCGAAGAATTCAAGAAATAGCAAAATAGAGGATTAAACATAAATACAAAAAAAAATATTTAAAGGCTAATTAAAAATTCTGGGAATTTTAGGGGGGCCCACACTTGGTTCCACCATTACAACCGCAAACAAAAGAACAACTGAATGGCAAATTTTAATGAAATTGTTTTCATATACCGAGGGAAAGTAGTATAAGATTATTTTTTTGTACAACCTTATCGCATTGAGCTCGTTCTCCAAGTTATAATTGTCATCTTCACAATATTTATCATTTCATGATACCCTAGTTTTTCCAGTCGGGTAACTACTGTTGTTCACGGCTTGAAAGACTATGCTTTTGTTCTTCTCTTTTTCCGATCGTGTTTGTGGTCAAAGTTCTTTGATTTACTACGTAGAAAACTTCTCGATAGTGTGGAAAACCGTTTGCTTATGTGATGTCATGCTTCTAATTTTTATATTTTAGCGGTAGAGACTGAGAATTTTACACAAAATGTCATATGGAATAGTTTTTCCTAACGAAAATGTTAGGCGTTCACTATTTCAGAGAGCTTAAAGTCAAAATTTTCAAAGGTGTCTCCATCACTCATATGAAGGTTTTCCCAATCAGTGGTTAGGTTTGAAACCTAGCCTCATTTTATGAAGTATTTCATTTGAATACAGTCTTAAGTACATCCCAAACCTTCTTAGATGTCTCACATATGTAAACACGAAAATGGTAAGTGCATAAAATATTCACATATTCTTAGTATTGTTTTCTTACATTTATTTGCTATATTTGTTGCTCTTGTTTTCTATTTTATTTTAGTTTTATTTCAGTAAATCATCTTAAATTAATGGAAAGAGTTCAAAAAGTATCAAAGGAATGAAGTGTTTCAAGTACCCAATGATCCAAGATGAAGCCGTGTCTAGAAATGCAACAAAAATGAGAAAATAATAAGTCCAAAGATTCTGGAACATGGAGATGGGCGAGAAACCAGGATTTCTCGCTCATGGGAGTGAGGACGAAAGAGAAATTCAGAAACCTCAAATTTTCTCAATGGGTCAGGTGGACGAGAAATAAGGATTTCTTGACCTAGGTAGTGAAGGAAAAAAAATCAAATTTAGAACTTCGGAATTTTCTCAATGGGATATATAATCGAGAAAATAAGGATTTATCGCTCATACTCGTGAGCGAGAAAAGAGAATTCGAAAACCCTTAATTTTGTTGGTGGGGTAAGCGAGCGACGAGAATTCCAGAAATCTAGACCAATCTGGTGGTCAAGAAAGTTATATGGGCCAGAATATTTTGACGTAGGTTTTTATATTATTTTCGAGTTCGACGAGTTTCGAAACCTAATATGACTGAGATTCAAGCACGTATGCTCTGACTTTTATATATCTATTTAAGAGATAATTTCATTTCTATTTGGGAGATATCTTCATTCTAGGAATAAAATGAGAACAAGGAGCTAGAGTTTGGAGTTGCGGTTGATTATCACGTTTCTTTTGGTTTAATTTACTTGATCTCTTGTATACTTTTATGGATTTTGATAAATCCATGATGAACCAAACCTTTGTTATTGGTTAGAACTATAGTCTAGAGTCTAAAAACATGTTTGTTAATTGAAGTATTCATATTTAACTATTCATAATCTCTTTATTAATATCATTTATGTTCGACCGTTAATAACGTTATGTATGATTGATTGCTTATTTTTGTAAGTCACGAACCAGATGAGGATATATTCATATTTATAGGTAAACTAGGGTTTCAGATCCAGAATTGTCGAAAAATCCTTGTTACAAGTAACAAAATATAGTTATTAACGATGAGATGTTGTCATGTGATTATGTGTAGAAGCATAATCCAGATTAAATATGAGTGGCTCTTGCGCCGGATTGTTTAAAATAGCCTCAAGTCACAAAGATCATTGTTTCATTGGGATAAACTTAAGTGGCTATTGGGCCAAGGTGTGGCTCTTGCACCTTTGATGATAGAAGGAGTTCTGCGGACTAGTAAACCTGCGATAGGATGCTTAAGGGTTATTGATATTGAGAGAAAATGAATGTTAAGTATGTCAGTTTATAACATATTGGAAGATAGAAGATGAAATCTATAACCAATATTATTTTAGTTTAATATAGTTTTAATCACAATCAAAATCTCCCTGTTTGATAAGTAATCGGAAATAATTGACAATCATCTGCCTCTTTATGGGAACAAAGTTGTTCTTGCTACGATATTCTAATCCATATTTGTATGTCGCACAACTAGAAGTCAACCTTTTAATGATAATTTTATATTTTTTTGGTGGTTATCTAATATAAGGTTTGTTAGTTCAATTTTTCTATGGACTTTTATATGATTTAGGAGTCTAATTTCTCCCACTTTTAGGGTTAACCGGGTGATTAGGAATCTGTGGAGGTTAAGAAAACTATAATCAGCAATAATTGGCATAGTGGGTTATCAATAGTCGGGTCGACAGAGTCAGAATCAGGGTCTTTTTAAGTAATGAAACTATATATCAGCGAGAATTGAAAGAATCATGGCTATGGGTGTATACTAGGGTTAGATTTAAGGTTAGATATGCAGTATAGGTTTCACCAGCAATATCTTATTGTCCGGAAAAAACATGGCTAAATGGATATTAATAATAGTGGAAGATATAATTAATACTCCCTCCGTTTCAGGAAAAGAGTTACTTTTCCTATTTGCACAATTATTTAGGTAAGGATGAGAGAAAGTAGTTTTTCTAATTTATTTCCAAATTTACCCTCAAATGAAGAAGATGATGGATAACGAAGGAAACTTTTAAAAAAGGGTAATTTTGGAAGTTTGTCCTAATAAAAATGAAAGTAACTCTTTTGCTGGAACAAAAATTTAAAGAGAAAGTAACTCTTTTCCTGAAGCGGAGGGAGTATAAGAAATCACTATCAGACATGATAACGGTACATGAAAATTTGTTAAGGGGCGACCATTTATTATCCACTTTACATGTCGCTGACAAAGGACATTGAAGACGTGAGATAACTAGTGGGTTGGCTGATGAAGGTAAATAAGTCAGTGAAAGGAAGTCAAACGAAAGTTAAGTTATAAAACCTATATACGTATATATGGTTATATTAATGTTCAGGTTAAGTCAAGGTTAGCTTTAGTATGGCGGTGGCATAATTAATGACGTCCAAATGAGGGGCAGAGCCATCCTATGGCAAGATGGGCTAACTTCTAAACCCGTTTTTACCTATCTAAAGTCTGTTTTTATCCATCCTAAGTTTTTTAATGAGATTTTTGCTAGATAGTCCAAAAAAACCCGGACTGTATTAACCATAAGTCCACCCGGGAAACCCAGT
>JAJJMC010009645.1:0-10742 GCA_023531435.1 Papaver californicum
CAAGAGTTTGATTGGTTGTTTACCAAAAGGAATTTTTGGCCTAAACAATTTGGCGCTAGAAACAGGGACTGAAAAAAAAGGATTTATCCTACCTGAAAAATAAAAAAGGGATTTTTTATTAATGAATCATCTAGGAAAAAAAAAAAATTTTTTTTTTTTTTTTTTTAATAAGAAAATATGGGAAAATTTAATTTTACAAGATATGAAAAATAAGGTTTATTTACATAAGTATGTTTTATTAACGTGAAAAATACCTTGTGAGGAACAAAATAGATAAAAATATGAAACAAAAATTTTTTGAAGGAGGAAAAAATTGGATATGTGATAGGGAAAATTTACAGTTAAAATAATAATAAGAATCTCTTATGATTTAATAGATAAGAGTTCATTTGACTAATTTTTTGAGAAATTTTTAGATATCGAGGAAGGAAAACGATCGAGAAGGCACAAGATAGTGAAGAAGTAGCAAATTCTAGAAAATATGTCTCAAGACGCGAATTCTGGGAATCAAAATAGTAATGAAGGCATAGAAAATAGATTAGAAGAAGGAAGTGATTCAGGACAGCAACAAAATAATGAGGGAAACCATACCCCAAGTCAAGAATTGATGTCAAATACTGTGGTTCAGAATTTCTCTTCAGATCATGAGAGTTCTCGAAGAAAGACACGACAAATACAGGACCTATTAGAAGAAATAAAGGAAATACGAAAGGAGCAAAGAGCAAGCAACCATCAAATTGAGTTACTAGCAACCGAAAATCAAGTTTTAAAAGATGTAATTCAGCGAGAACAAAGACCAACTGTGACTAGAGTGCGAAATCAGGAGCCGATGTCGAGTAGACAAACATCAAGAAATGAACAGCGGAATCCAGATCAAAGAATAGTGTTAGCAGGATCGACATCTCGGGTCAGAGGACAACAGGAAAATAACTTCCAACGAACCCAATGGGAAACATGTTTGGAAGCGATGGAACAAATGAAGGAGGAAATTAAAGGATTAAAGAATAAAGAGGGGGGAAGGATAGAAGAGGTATTGAAAGAAGCAAAGCGAACACCGTTAGCGCAACAATTAACGCGCGTATCATTACCAAGAGAATATAATATTCCAGCGTTTGAATGTTACGATGGAACCAAGGATCCAACATCGCACTTAAAGTATTATAACCGAGTAATGACGCGATGGGATGGTCATGAAGCAATCATGTGCAGATGTTTCCCGTCAAGTTTAACAGGGACAGCATTATTATGGTACGACAGGTTGCCGGAAAATTCTATCAATAACTATGCGCACCTGGCCAGAAAATTTTTAGAGGCATACATGTATAACAGACCAATTGATTCAGGGGAGGACAGACTTTATTCTTTAATGTCATGGCCGGAAGAATCGATCCGATCTTATACAACTAGATGGCATACAATATGTCAAGCAATAGGTGATTTAGACCCTATGACAGCTATAAACCATTACAAATGGGGGATTGTAGATCGGAAGAGTCAGCTCTTCGTTGAAATCCATCGAAACAATCCAAAAACTGAAGGCAAATTGAGAGAAATAATAGAAACATGCGCAAGACTCCAAGATATACAGGATCAAGGATCGAGAATTAATTCTGAAAATCAAGGAAAAACAAGGAGAACAAATTCAGTTGAAGAATTACCAGAACAGAAAAGGAAATATCCTCCAAAAGTTGAATCAAAAGAATCAAAACATCCACGACGAGGAAATGGAAAAAATTTTGCTCAACAATTTCGAGAGAGAACTTTTACCAAGCTTAATGTTTCATATTTCAGGTTATTCAACATTTTGAAGAATCAACCAGGTTTTCAATGGCCAATAACTAAGGGAAATCAACCGGAACATACACAACACTCCAAAGACTATTGTGAATACCATAACTACAAAGGACATACAACAGACAACTGTAGAAATTTTATAACATTGGTACAAAGAATGGTCGATGCTGGAGAATTAAAGGAATTTGTTCAAAAAATTGAACCATCAGAAAAATACGATGAAGGCAAAGCAATACATATTCCATATAACAAACAGACAATTAATATGATTTCATGTGTGGAAAAGTGTGATACAGATTTGAATATAGCAATCAACAAGAAGTTGTGCAAGAGAATTCGGAACCACGAGGCCTTTAGAGTTCAAGGAAGGCAAGTAGAGTTATGGGAGGATTGGATGGCACATCCATTAACATTTTCTGCACAAGAAGTAAATCAAGAAATTGAAATGCATAATGACCCTCTTGTGTTGACATTATTGATATCTGGTTGGAATGTCAAGAAAATACTCTTGGATGGGGGCAGTTCATTAAATGTGATGTTCTACAATACATTTTGTAAAATGGGTTTTAAACAAGATCAACTCATCACCTCACGATTTGTCATTTATGGATTTAATGGGGTATCGTCCAAGCCAAAGGGAGAAATTGATCTTGAAGTATCGGCCGGACCGATCAATATTCTGACAAGATTTAGTGTTGTGGATGCACCATCCCCATACAATGTTATAATAGGAAGACGATGGGTTCATCAATTAAAAGGTGTAGTATCAACTTATCATCAGTATCTACGATTTCCAACACCGCGAGGAGAGATGGAGATAAAGGGTGATCAAGAAGATGCTAAACTTTGTATAATAACGGAGACAAGAATAAATGAAGAACGGGAGCATTCACAATATAAAAAGAAAAAAGAATCAAGAATTAAAGCAAAAGAAGATGAAATAAATCAATACTTAGAAAAAAATGCAAAAAGTAAAATAGAGAGTGACAAAGGAGAGAATAGCAAAAATCAAGAAAATTTGGAAAATCAGCCACAAAAAGGGGCTAAGTAGCAATTAAAGGGAACCCCAACTCCAATTGGGATTCCAAAACCAGTTTTCACCCCAGTAGAACAAACAAAAATCATAAACATCGGCACCATAGAATGCCCCAAGCAAGTGCGAATTGGGACGTTAATAAAATCAGATGTGGAACAACAGATAGTCAAATTACTTTGTGAATATATGGATGTGTTCGCTTGGAGAATAGAAGACATGCCGGGGATCGATCCCAGCATCGTCCAGCATGAATTAAACATACATCCTGATGCAATTCCTTTTCGCCAACGGATACGAAAAGTCGCACCAGAATATCATGAACAAGTGGAAAAAGAATTAGCAAAACTTTTGAGTGCAGGATTCATTCGGGAAGTAAGATACCCTACATGGATTTCTAATATGGTAATTGTCCCGAAGAAGAACGGTGGAGTAAGAATTTGTATAGATTTTACCAATCTAAACAAGGCATGTCCAAAAGATAGTTACCCGCTCCCAAACATCGATCAACTAGTAGATGCTGTTGAAGGACATGAGATGTTATCATTCATGGATGGACAATCTGGATATAATCAAATAGCGTTAGCAGAAGCGGATCAGGAACATACATCGTTCTTCACTCCACGAGGATTGTATTGTTACACCAGAATGCCATTTGGGTTACGAAATGCAGGAGCAACATATCAACGTTTAGTGGACGCAATATTCAAACCATGGATCGGAAAAACTTTGGAAGTTTATGTGGATGACATGTTAGTAAAAAGCAAGTTATCTGGTGATCATTTGCGAAACCTGACTGAAATTTTTGGTGCACTACGAAAGTATAAGATGAAAATAAATCCAGAAAAGTGTATTTTTGGTGTTACATCAGGGAGATTTTTAGGATACCTGGTTACAAAAGATGGAATTCAAGTTGATCCAGCAAAAATACAAGCAATAACGGATATGCCATCACCTAACTGTATAAAGAGTGTACAAAAGTTAAATGGATGTTTGGCTGCACTAAGTAGATTTATTGCAAGGTCATCAGAACGATGTAAACCCTTTTTTGATGTACTTAAGAAGAAAAATAAATTTGAATGGAACGATCGTTGTGAGCAAGCATTTCAAAGTATAAAACTACATCTTGCCACCTTACCAGCATTACAAAAACCAGAACCAGAAGAAATGTTAACTTTGTATATAGCAGCAACAGAAAATGCCATTAATGGAGTAATGGTGCGAACGAATGAGAAAATCGAGAAACCTGTATACTACATCAGCAAGACTTTGAATTCAGCAGAAAGAAATTATACAAAGATTGAACAATTAATTTTGTCAGTGGTATTTGCTACTCAGAAGTTACGCACTTATTTTCTCACTCATTATGTCCGTATTTTAACCAAAGCTCCACTGGAATCAGTTTTAAAGAATACAGGGAAGGTAGGAAGAATAGCAAAATGGAACGCTCAGCTAGAACAATACAACATTGTTTATGAGTTACAAACTGCGCAGAAATCCCAGGTTCTAGCTGATTTTTTGGCAGATTTTCCAATCGAGGAAGAGTATGAAATTCAAGGACTACCGGGGTGTGAAGAAGAAGAACCAGTAGAGATACTAGATTCAAATAGTTCACAACGATGGGAGGTTTTTGTTGATGGGTCGCGAAATAAAGAAGGAGCAGGAATAGGCATCGTGATTACAGCACCCAAGGGAGGACGTATGGTACACTCATTTCGACTTGAATACGAAGAACATACGAATAACATAGTAGAATATGAAGCAGTGGTCCATGCTCTCAAACTCATTATTGAATTAGGAATAAGCGATGTAAGACTTACCAGTGACTCGCAGCTGGTGATTAGACAGATCGAGTTAAAATATCAAACGATTGATGAGGACTTGGAACGATACAAAAATCTTGTACAAAGTTTAACAGTTTGTATTCCAAATATTATTTTTCGACATCTGTCTCGTGAAAAAAATCGACATGCGGACGCACTGGCATATATCTCATCCATGATAAATGATCCAAATACTAAAGCCCTGAAAATCGGGAGAATATATGAGCCATCCATAAGAGCACAAGTATTAAATAACATAGAAAAAGACGGTATCGATGAATCAGCCATACAAAATGCCACATCTCCATCGCAACAAGAAAATGACCAACCAAGTGAGCCGGATTGGAGAGTCCCGATACATCAATATTTACAAACTAAAGAATTACCAATGGATTCTAAAGAAGCAAGGAAAATTCAACTTAAATCAAACAGCTACCAACTAAGAGATGGAATTCTTTATCGACACTCTTTTCTTGGACCATTATTTCGATGTTTATCACGGAAAGAAGGATTACGAATTCTCAAAGAAATACATTACGGAGATGCAGGAAATCATAGCGGAAGACGATCGCTAGCATTAAAAGCCAAAATACAGGGTTATTATTGGATTTCCATGTTGAAAGATTCGGAAGAAATGGTTCGAAGATGCGAAGAATGTCAGCGATTTGGTAAGAAAATCAAAGCACCAGCTACGGAATTAAATTCAATACTTAGCCCATGGCCATTCGCAAAATGGGGAGTCGATATAGTTGGACCATTAGCTGAAGGCACAAAGAAAAGAAAATACTTAATTGTGGCCACCGATTATTTCACCAAGTGGGTAGAAGCAAAAGCACTAGCGCGAATCAGAGATACTGATGTTTTTACATTTTTATTCGAGAATATCATCTGTAGGTTTGGGATTCCAGCAGCGATAGTTTCTGATAATGGAAAGCAACTCCAAGGGAAGAATATCGATATGTTATTTGAAACATATAATATTCAAAAACATAAATCTACACCTTTTTACCCACAAAGTAATGGGCAAGCAGAATCCACAAATAAAACAATCGCAACAAATCTGAATAAAACATTGGATGGATATTATAATAGGTGGTGCGAACAATTACATAATACATTATGGGCATATAGAACCACAAGAAAAGCTTCAACTGGAGAATCACCATATCTTCTTGCTTATGGAACAGAAGCAGTAATACCAACAGAGGTTATTTTGCCTACAACCAGAACAGAAGCATGGGAGAAAAACTTAAATTCAGATCTCATGTTACAAAAATTGGATGACTTGGAAGAAAGAAGAGAAGTGGCACTCCAAAAAATGGAGAATTATCAAAGGGGATTAGCTCGAGAATACCATAAGCGTGTAAAATCCCGAAATTTTGTCCAAGGTCAATATGTCCTCCGACAAATAACAGAACATCAAAGGGACAAAAGAGCAGAAAAATTCGCACCAACATGGGATGGACCATATGTGATTCAAGCACCGGCAGGACAAGGGTCGTACTATCTTCAAAATTTGCAAGGAGAAATTTTAAAGCATCCGTGGAATGCACAATACTTAAAGCTTTACTATCTGTGAATAACACCGCAAAAAGCAGGTACATAAACAATTAATTCATTAATTTCTTTTATAATCACTCCAGGAGCATCGTACCATGGAGAATTTTATAATTCCATTAATCCCGGGATGTCATAGACTTTGAACCCAGGAATATCAAATCTTGGAGATTACCATGATAATCAAAATTCCGTTAATCTCGGAATTTCGTATACTCTGAGCGCTCAAAATCAATCCAGAAACATCATATTCTGGATATCGTTACGATTGACGACATAATCATACACAAAAGGTGAACATTATCCTTAGAGAATTTTATTAACAATAAAATTATTATCAAGAAGGGGTTCCTAATTATTGGTTTATCAATTTTCAGAGTACAGTTCGGGACCAACCCTGTATCTTACCCCTGGCCCGGGTTTGTTTCGTATGTGTGGGATCTCGAACAACATGATTTGAGGTAAAAAGTACTTCAATTCATGGGACTTAGAAAATCATATGATAGCCAAAAAGATTACTTAATCATATTTTCTTATGCAGGGAACAGCATAAAAGGCAAGTATAAAAGTTACAAAAGAAAATCTTTGAAAAAACACACATAGTACAAGATGGAGGAGTTAACAGAAAATGAAACTACAAAGAATATAATCAAATATCAGGAAGACCGGATCGAGATGGTGGAGGAGGAACTGCAGGCACAGGAGCGCGCTTATTAAGCACTGAAGGATCGGATTTTGCACGATCTAAAGCAGTATTGAAGGACATCGCAATCTTCGCTTTAGCTTCTTGCCTGACCCATTGTACAAAATCACGCCCAAAGTTGATTTCTTTATGAAGCTCTTCGATCTTTTGCTGATCTATTGCTACTTGAGTACTAAGATGTGATGATTGATTTTTCTCTTCACTTAGTTGTGCAGTTAATGAATCAATCTCTCGTTCACGAGCATTGATTTTAGAAAGTTCAGTAGATAGTCGAGCATGTAAATCCTCAATTTTTGTGGCGCTGAGAGTCACATTATATTCAGAAGTCTTTAACTCTTGAGTAATCTTTTTCACTGAATCTTTTGCTGAGTTAAGCTCAGTTTCTGCTTGTGTTGCACGATTCTTAGCCTCATTTAACTTTGTCTCCAGTTCTGAAAATACAAGAAAACATCAGACAAATTTTATGATATCAAGAGCTATAAAATCAGTTAAACCAAAAATGTACCTCTGACAACAGATTTAAACTCTAATTCTTTCTGAGTTAGCAATTTTACAACTTCTCGATATTTTGATTCTGCTTTATTACGCCTCCAAATGGCTAAATCAGAACTATCGTTCAGTTGAGTCAGTTTATCTCTAACCACATTCATCTCTTTGAAAACTTCCCTTGCATGATTATTCAATTGTACCATTCTACGTTCGATCCTAAATAATGTCTCCATATTTTCCACTGGACCTAGTATAAAATTTAAAAGTTTCATATAAATCAAGTAAATAAAATAGCAATTGAAAAGGAATGAAAAATACACCTTGATTTTGATTCTGAAGATCTTGATTGTGATCTTCAATAATTCGGAGACGATCCTGTTGTTGCTGATGTTGATCATTATATTGATGTTGAAGCTGTTGAAGTTGTTGAAGTTGTTGTTGAAGAAGAGTATTTTGCTGTTGTAATTCATCATTCACCTGTTGTAAGGAGACATTCTTTTCCTTCATCTCCACTGATTCTTTCCTAAATATCAATTTCATCATGGTGGATCGAGCTTTATAAAATTTATAACCACTGAACAGACAGTCGTTACCATATTGAAGTTGGGCTAAAGCCTGTTGTGGAAGTGAATATAATGAACTATCAGACAGAGTCAAAACTTCATTAAAGGTTGGAGGAGGCTTTACAGGAAATCTCTGCTCAAAAACGTCACTCTTGGACCATGCATCCAAAGCTTCGTCCATAGGGATCGCACTAAGTGAATCCTTGAATCGAGACATGAAGCCAGAATCAGATTTGATAATATCAGGATTAGATGAAATATTCCAAAGCTCTTGAGAAAGAAACCATTTATATGCTTCTTCTTCGTCCCCAATTAAATTGAAACCTTCACTGGAGATTCGATCGGAAATAGATTTCAGAGTAGAAGGATCAGCACTTGGAATTGAAGTATCGACCTCAACAGCAATCGAAGGAGATCGAACCAAAATTTCAGAAGGGGCGATCGATTCTACAATTACTTCAGAAGTCCCTTCGACTTCAGGAGGGATCGAACTGGAAGGAAGGATCGAACTGGAAGGAGGGTTTTCATCTTCAGTACGATCAGTAATGTTAACTTCATCAACAATGGCGATATCAGACTCAACATTCATGTTTCCCATACCACCAATTGGAAGTATCTCGGCATTATCTCTCTCCGATGTATTCTTTTCTTCAGAATGAGATACTTCATTCACTACATCAATAAGATCATCAATAACAATATCATCTCCCTCTTCTTGAGGAAGGCCAGAAAAAGTTTCCAATGCACCATTATCAGGTACAGGGGAATCAAGTACGAAATCAAATGGAAGTGGAGAAACAACGTTATAAAAATTGGATGAAGTACCAGAAGAAGGTGCAACCATAGGATTGGATCGTTCCGATACAACAATTTCTGCTGGCATCGAGGAAACTGGAATAACATCGATAGGATCAAACTGATCCAATGGAAGAGCAACCATCGAGCTTCCTTCTCCCCTATACGAACTAGGAACCATCTCTCCTATAACCTTGGTTGAGAGTTCAAGAGTTCTAGGCCTCTTTTGCTTCTTCTCTGTTGCGAGAACTAATTTTCGCTTTCCTTTACCATCAACTAAGGGTTCGATTGTTTGTTCATCCTCGACCATCTGTCTATTCTCGACGATTTTAATACCACGATCAGGTGGAGGAAGAGGGATTCCGATGTCCAAAGAAGGATCGACCTGAAGTTAATATAATAATAAAAAAAAAAAAAAAAAAAAAACATTTAAAGAAGGCATTAAAGATCGATACACTATAAATAAAAGAAATGGTATCAACTAAGAATTCCGAACCTTGAAGTCAAATCTATAGTCATCAAAGTTCAATTTCCAGGGGCAATAGTTCGGGAAACAATTACGAAGATGTTGAATTTCACTAGTAGGGAGATCACCATATACCCAAGGTCCCTCGATCAGAATAGGAGTGCGATACCACCTATAATCATGTTCTCGACGAATTCTCTCATTCGAAGGAAAATCAACATTAGTGCGTGGGGCTACCTTGATTCTGGGATCATCAACTTCATGAAGAAGAGGAAACCCTTTTGAGCATTTGCGAACAGGACTAACACTCCATCTAACAAAATTCTTAATAGTAATACCATCACCATAAGTATTCTGGAAATTTTCAGGCGTATAATTATCACGTTCTGAGGGATCGGGAACATAGCAAGTAAGACGGGTACGACCCTCGCTGCGAAGGGTACATTCATCGAGAATCCGCCACCAATTACCATTATACTGTGTAATGGAACGAAGTTGAGTATGCGGGGCCCTGCTGCGAGTAGCAAGAACTGTGAATTGGAAAGGGTTATTTTTCTCATACAGAGGAAGATGAAGACCAGCTTCCAAGGCACCAACAGAAATTAATAATCTATTATGGGTATATTGAAATTTTCTCATCGAATCATAGGTCATCATATCGGAAGTACTATCCGCAAAAGAAACTTTAAATCCTTGAAGGTTATGTCTTCTTTTAAATTCTTCAATATCCATGGATCGATAGCTATAAGATGACATTGACCGTTTACTTTTGGGGGCAACATTAGGAATATCGGGAGAAGAATCCCGTACGGTGCGAGGTACAGCAGGAGAAGGAGTAGCAATAGATGAATCTCGACGGGAAACAGCATATTGAGATGAAGAAGTCCTACTTGATCTCCTATTTCCACCCTGGTTGCCGGTAGTATCAGATTTCCTTGGAGACATATTGAAGATCTGAGCAAAAAGAAACGAAAGAAAGAAAAGATTAACATATAAAGAAATTACCTATTAATAATTACAGTGTAAAAAAGAGCCTTTTTATTCATGCATAACCTGAGAATCACAATCTTCTCACTACATCGATAGACCCACAGCCATAAAAAGAAAAATTTTGAATCAAGAAAGGTAAAGTTACTTACATGAAGAAAAGAAATTAACAAGAACAGAACTCCTGAGTAGTAGGAAGATTTGAAAAGATTAAGGAAAACAAGGTGCAGTAACAAAAAGAGAAAAGACAGCAGAAAATTACAGGATATTTAAAGGAGGAGAATAGTAACCGCCACAAGATGGGAGAACGAGATAATCGAAATTTTTTTTGAAAAAAGTGTATCTGACATAATCATGAGTATAAAAGTAATAAATACAGAGCCAGCGGAAAACTCGGAGAACGTGAAACTGAAAGTCCTTCTCTATTTTTCAAAATCTCGGATCGACCGTTGGATGATTTTGTAAAAAAGAGAAGAAGGGGGCAAATTGTTAGTAAATTAAAGAATCACGACACGTGGAAGAAGATCAAGCA
>JAJJMC010009647.1:0-11321 GCA_023531435.1 Papaver californicum
TGAAACTGACTCTTCGTAGTGGGGATTAAGAGGGTTTTTGTTGGAGATGAAACAGACTAGGGTTTTTGGTGTGGTGGTGGTGCTGCTGCTGGTGAATGTGGATGAAACAAAAATTTGATAATATCTGGTGGTGGTGTGGTGGTGGAGAGATGTCGATGGGAAATTTCTGGTGAATGTAATGGGAACAAAGACTATGAGATTTTTGTAGAGAAGAGAAGGTGGAGAAATGGGAGAAATTTCCTATTTTTGTCGGGTGGAGGTGGAAAAAGTTTCTGGAGAATATGGGAAACTGATTTTGTAGGGTGGGGTGAAACTGATTTTTTGAGGTATAAATTCTAACAAGATATTATGGTCAATTTTTTTAAAAACTTATTTCCGTCCATTTCATCCAGAGTGATATTTTACCCTCTATTTTAATAAATTTTTTAAAATTTCTAGACAATAAACTCAGTTTCTCTAAAAAAAAAAAAAAAAAATTCACAACTTTTGATGTTTAGGAATTCCACATTACTTTTCCTTTATGTATTTTGGATGCACCTTAGCACGATCATTTTGTGGTATTGAAGGGTAACGACTACATGGAACTAGAAACCAACAAAACAAAATAAAAATCTAAACTTTAACGAAACAACCAAAATCCGATCTCTCTACAAAAATCTCATGATGCGTACCTGATTTTCTTAACCACACAATAAGGAGAGTAGCGGAAGAAGATATTGGGTTCGCCAAGTGGAACGATTTTTTATTTTATTGTTGTTGTTGAAATAAACCAAATGGAACGATCATATCTGAATTGAAATGATGATTGAGACCAATAACACACGTATAGATGACAATGGATAATGATGTTTTATTCCTATTAGTCCCTTACTGATATGTTAATTACGATTTTTACTTACAAATTAGAGGAATTCTAATATCCGTTATTAACATAAAAATATCCTGAAAAAGAAAGTTTTAAGGATAAGAACATTGCCATGTCAACAGAAAAGAGATAAATGGATAAGAACTTCTCACGTCATCCACATTTACTTCAGTTTTGAATTTCTCTTTCTTCTGTCACTATAAGTAATCCACCGTTCTAAATTCAAAGGGGTAGTAACTATCCACAGATTCAACAAAAGGATATTTTTAAAATATTCCCCCTCTCTCTCCACTATTGATTCAAAGAAAAGGAAACCTATTCTCTTCTTTACCTAACCTCGGTCTCAGCATCTATATAAACAAACATATTAGAGAAAGAAAGAAAGAAACCATCATTTGGTAAAGGATTGTTTTGTCTGAAGATATGTCTGCAATTGCTGTTGGAATGATTAATGGTAGATCCATGATTAATCAGAGGAAAAGTTTTAACACGAAGAAGAAGATATGTTGTTCTTCTTCAACTAGTTTAACCGATCAGTACAAAACCTTGAGAATTCAACCTGGTGCTACTGAAACTGATGTCAGGAAAGCTTTTAGACAACTTGCTTTGCAGGTACTGGGATTTTCATTTCATTCTTTTTCCTTGTTATTTCTATAACACTAATAACAGATTGATTAATCATTGATTTGTGTATTTTGATTCTTCATTACAGTATCACCCTGATGTATGCAAAGGAAGTAATTGTGGAGTCCAATTTCACCAAATCAATGAAGCATACGATGTAGGTTCATCAATTATTATCATTCATTCTGGTTTTAATATATAAGCGTTTCTTTTTATGTGTTCTGAGCCCTTCGGATTCGGATTGCAGACGCTGATGAGTTATTTAAGAGGGGAAACAAACGAACAACAAGAGTACAAATATGTGGATGAAGATGATGAGATGAGAGGAATGTGTGATTCTGATTGGGACATGTGGGAAGAATGGATGGGATGGGAAGGAGCTGGAATCCGTGATTACTCATCCCACGTTAACCCTTACATCTAATAACAAGTTTTTATCTCATCAACAAGTTATTTGTTTCGCTGTAAATAGTCTCTTTTAAAAGGAACGGCTAGTCAGAAATACAGAACTGTCTGCTGCTGTAAATAGATTTAGATCTGTTTCCGTACAACTTGCTTGGTGTGTAATGAGAAGCCCAATTAAGAGAGGCTTTGCAATGTAACAACAAGTGCGTACCATAATAAATCTCCTCTGTTTTTTATTTCTCTTTATGGTTAACTGCTTGATACAGAGGAGAGGATTCTTTTGTTCAGCTTCACCCTAGATCGACTCATTGAGACCTTAAACTTCAGCAGATTGAGTTTTCAGATTGAGACCAACTAATTAAATTTTCAATTTTCAGATATTTCTAGATATATTGTCTCAGATCAGTATTGGTTATAGAATGATATGGATTTCAAAGAGATGATTTTAGCTGGAAAATTTGATTTGCAGAAGTGTCTATAGTCTCTAGACCTCGAGCTTCAGCTTTTTAATCGGATTCACCATTCCATCATGCCAACAAAGTCCAAGACTATGTTGATTGATTGAATGGTGATGTTTGTTCAGTGAATATTTTTACAAGCTGGATATTACTTCAAGTGGCTTTGGCTGATACATAGAAGCTTGTAATAATAATAAAACTAGTTCTAAGGCAAAATTTAACTACATAAATTTGTTACCTGGATGATGAATGAAAACAAGCTGTGCAGATTGCATTTGCTGTTCTTTCATCAAACCAAACTCTTCTTTGGTGAAGATCACAAAGCACAATCAGAGCCCTCTTAGCTTTTGCTTCATCTTCTTCCTAAAGCAAATTACAGCTTCTCAAAATTAACACTAAAACAGAAATCCAATGGCTTCACATTCACTTCAAAATCTAAGAAGCTAGAGAACAACAAAGCCAACCTGTAGCACTGTAAACAAGATATTCTGAAGTGTTCGATTCTGAGTTTCATTCTTATGCTTCTGATTCATCCGTCGAATACTATGAATAACATGCGAGAACACATCTTTCCTTAAAGTCCTGTCTCCTAAAATTTGAAGCTCCATAAATAACCCAAGCGTGTTTCCAATATCAACAAACTACGAACAAATACCAAAATCCATCACAATCCCAATACAAAAAACAACAAACTTCCATCACAATATTGTTTGGGCGGAAATTCTCATCAGCCCAGAACAACCAAAATCATCAACAAAATTATCAAAAGAAAATAGAAGAAATTGTACACAGTGATTTAACGTGGTTCAGCCCTTAATGGCCTACGTCCACGGGTAGTGAAGTTGTGAGGGTTTTTATTGATCAATTTTGAGGTTACAGATCCAAAAGCTCAATTAGAGCTCTGGTTTTTACAGTGAGATCCAGTTTTTCTCAGAAGAAGAAGCCGATCCCCTCTCCGTCCTCCTTCCCTCTCTTTTAACCGAAAGTCTTATTTGATGTGTCATTTGAAGAATGCTTCCACGTGTCAAATGTGTTGGTGAAGTGGCAACTCCATGTGGGTCCACCTGTAGACCTTATCTTCTTATCCAGCTTTCCCTCAAACAGTCTGGGCTAATCTGGTTGGCTTACGGGATTGAGTTGGTCCATCGGGATTGACTTGGTCCAGCGGAAATGACCGGATCGGGACAGCATGTTCGGGACAGGACAGATCGGACACCAGTTGGAACGGGAATTGCTGACGTCACTGTGAGAAATGGTGATGTCACTCCAGGACATGATAGCATCGGGACAAGTTGGAACGGTCGGGATGATGACGTCGCTTCGGGATCGGGACGTGATGACGTCGCTTCGGGACGTAAATGATGACGTCGCTTCGGGCCAAATTAGGCTTCGGACTTGATGACATCATTTCGGGAAAATGATGACATCACTTCGGGCGAACATCATTTTGTCCCCAATAACTTGCCCCCCTTTTCGTGAGAGTTGTTCGAAGAAAAAGTCTTAAGAAAATTACCACTCGTCTCGTCTGAATCATAATGTGGTTGTTGATGTTGTTTATGCATTTCCATGTTATGTTGCATTTTTGTTCCTGCAATTTTTTTTTGTATATATATTTATATATATATTGATCGTTAGTTTTTCACCACAAGGTTCCTTTGAACCCTGGGTTGATATTTTTTGCAACGAAGCACCTCCTTCCATGGAGTTATGACATTCGAGATCCCACACATACGAAACAAACCCGAGCCAGGGGTAAGATACAGGGTTGGTCCCGAACGTACTCTTTTTGTATCAAGACTCTTACTTAGGTTCTGTGACCCAATAGTCTTATCAAGTATCAAGATTCTTTCATGGGTTCTGTGACCCAATAGTCTTATCATGTCTCCTAGCCACGGAGCTCGGTAGGAACACACACTTAATTTATCTCGGGCATGGAGTAAATTAATGTGTCCCATAAATTTGCTCTAGCCACTGAGCTCAGTAGGAACACACGCCTAATTTATCTCGGGCATGGAGTAAATTATGTGTTGTCCATCATTTTATTAAGACTCTTACATGGGTCCCCTCTTTGGGGATGGACCCATTAGCCTTATTTCAAGACTCTTACATGAGTTCCCTCGTTGGGGAAGTACCCACTAGTCTTTTCTTGTCTCCAGAACGGAGAAATATTGGTAAGAAATATACCTGAAATGTAGATGAGAAGTATACTTGAAAGTCATCCAGATATTTCTCATTTCTCATTTCTTATTTAAGACATATCCCATATTCTTCTATATACATGAGAAGCATATATAGAAAGAAAATATGAAATATAATTAAATAAGACATGAGAAATATCCAGATGAAATATCATTTTATTCCGAAGTAATCGTTGATTGAGAGATCAGAAGTATACGAATGTAGAAGTATTCGCCTTCCGGAAATATTTGATGATAGGTTGAAAAAGATACCCATTTTTGAATGATAAATCCTGTAGGAGCGTTCAGATTGCCGTAAGAAGTATAAGAGGTATCACCTTTCAAAGAAATTCAGAATAAATTGAAGTATTTACTGAATATTCTTCGTGAAGTATGAGCCATTTGAAGTATCATTTCTTGAAAGCTCATTTAAAGTATTAATTGTTGCCTTATGTTAAGAAGTAAAGGCATATAACTGGCGAAAATGTTATTTATTTAGCGTTAATTAATTATTAAAATGAAATACCTAATTGGCGTGCAGTATTTAGCTCATTTCACAGCTAAAACTTTGATTTCTTTATAGCATGCCCCCCCAGTGCATCATTATTGCATAGCTGCCGCATCTCTGAAGTGTCCTTCATAGGTATCTTCACACTTCATAAAAATGTCTTAAACATTTCATAATATTAAATGGGGGCAAGTTAAAAATGATCTTCATGCTTTTAATTGCATACTACAGTTAAATCTAATCAAACAAATTAGAATTTGTGCAAATTAAGAATACATCATATTAAATCAATAGGTTTCTATCATAGATGATTATGTGGTTAATTATCATTGTGCATGATATCATATGTGATTCAGATGCTATTGAAAGCAATTAATCAATAATGTATGACAGTTTGTAATAATCGAGTAAAATATGAACAATGGATGCTAATTAAGATATTTTCATCATCTAATAAAGTTATTCTATTGATGAATTAATTAACTCATGCTTCTAAAATAATTAAGGTGTGTCATGATTGAATCATCTAAAAATGATAGTTAAGAATTATTAAAGTTGCTACTTAAGATACGCAATTAACATTATAAACATTATAACCGAAAATTAAAAAAGATAATGCATATTCATCTTTTAGAAATGTTTGTGGATCGGTATATGTCTTTTCTTATCTATTGAAGTTGTGATAATAATTATCTAACTATAACAATTTAATTTAATTTATTATAATTATTACTTTTTTTTTTAAACGTCATGCAAAATCAGAAGCAAAGGGATCTGAGTCAAACTAATGGTCAACTGATAGTCAATTAACAGTCAAAAGAAGGGTTAGCCGAGTCAACCAATCTGACTAGGTCTAATTGGTCTTGTTCAACTGAGTTGGATCAAACTCAGTGAGTCGACTCACTGGAAAGAAAATCCAGCAGAGTCTGGTCTGTTTTTAGTTATTTTCCCGCCTAAATCAGGCTATTCATTTCAATCCTTCCCTGCAATTCATATATTCATTCGATGATAAAAACAGATCAAGTTCATGCCACAATTTACCCATTCTATGGCAGTAAAAAACATCACATATGGCATAAGAGATCAGAACTCTCTTAACTTCTAATGTTTACCTAAAGCACCAATCAAGAAAGGCAAGCTTTAAAAATTCAAAACATGCTTCAAAGTTTAATTGGATTGAACTCAAGATAGAAAATGGGCTAAGTGCAAATTATTTTGGAATCATAGTCAAATAATCAAAACACACAGGTTCTGATTCTAAAAAGGGGTTTATTACCAACTAGCATGAATAAATTTAGGCAAACACTGCACCATTTAAGATCAGACATACCAGTTAGCTGATTCAAATTAACTTAAACATTATTCAATCTTAATACATCCCAATTATTTGAATTGAAACAACTAGTGTAGAAAAACAACTAGGTATCATGATGTGATTCTAATAATTGAAAACTTTTAATAATTGATACATAATTGATACTTAGCTTGCTGAGAAAGCGAATTGAGGTGCATTGGATGAGGTCTTTGCTTCAAATGGATCATTTGCGTGAATATTTTACACTTCCATCGAATACCAAAACGAAGGTATAGGAGTTTGGGGGCGGATTCATGGCTGTGTTGGTGCTAGGCAGTGGGCCGTCCAATTATGCACAAAGTATCTCTCTCGTTGAAATCATCTCGTTGCTTGAACTTGACAGTATGCAATGCTGGAGCCAATTGAGTACGTGTTGCTTTCATTCCGATTTGAAGAAATTAAGTGCAACAGCATCAGAAAGTAAAACTGTTGAAGAAAGAAGACAAACTCGTGTCAATTTTACGCCATGATATGTACTTCTTCAAAATATGCTGAACAAGTCTCTCATCTTCTTCAGATTGGCGAGTTCGTTCGACAAAGATTCAACATTCAAGTGCCGCTGGAGATTTTTCTGTTCCAAATCTACAATAAGCTTTTCAGATGACAACGATTTCCCTTTGAAGCTTCACTTGCTTAATTAATGATCATATGAACTGAATTCATACTTGATAATTCAATTACTCAAGATTCAAATGTACATACACATACATATGATATTTATTGAGGATTAAAGCATAGCAGATTGAAAAAGAGGCTATAACACAATCACCATGTGAGCCTATACAAGCTATAGCTTGTCAACAACGAAATGCATAATCCAGTTTCAGTATGAAATCCAGGTTCAAAGGCATTACAGGCATGACACTTGTTCTCTAAGAAACATCAGATTGGTCTCAATAAAATTAGATATAAAGTTTGATTCATTTAAAGATCAAATTAGACTTAGAATAGACATTCAGCGGAGCAAACTCAATGCTAATTGCGAGCTATAGAAGAAACACAAGGATGGAGCTATGAGTTAAAATTAAAACTCAACATCATGAGCTATGAATTTATTTCAGAATTATGCTGATATTTTAATTGCTATATCACTTAGATGAATATCAAAACTAAAAGGCAGCATATGTATCAATCAGTTATTTTCACAAATCAAGGAGATCCCATTCAGTTGGTTACTGAATTTCTTTATTCATGTTCACAATTACAAGTTACAAAATTGCATCACAGTGATGCTTATTCACAGTTGAGTTATGTGCAGGTAGTCAATCATTCACTCATCAGACAACAGATTAAGTCAAGAAGACAGGCTATTATATTGATGGATTCATCATGGAAAACTTAAGAATTATCCTTTCATCAACTAAAGAAGCACTCAAGCATGATTTGATTGTAAACATGCGAGAATAAGTTTATGCTCTTCAGCAGTAAAGAAAGTTCATTATTAAATCACACATAGATGATAATTAAAAATCAAGGATGAACTGATGCCTCTATTCACAATGTAAGATTAGGAATACTCATTTCCGGATGTTTGTCCATTAGCAGTAGCATATATGCGTCATCAGAAGGATCCCATTTGAAGGTTTGAGGTTAGCAAACAAAAGTTGCACATCAGCTATTCCCATGTCCATTGTACGCAGTTGCATCAGAGGAAGAAAAACAGAACTTTACATCTATCCAGCTCCAGAACTTAACTTTGCTTGTGCAATTGAGCTTTACAGATGTACCAAATTTATGAAGTTTGAGTTGCTTCCTGGTTGCGAAAGAATAGTGGCAGCTACATATTTGCAGTCATTTCATAAGAGCCTCTACTAAGTCTGTCTCAGAAACTATTGCTGAAGCACTCTTCTTAAGTTATCTTATAACTGGAACCAAACAATTCAAATGGACAACGAAGTTATGCATAGGAATAAATTTTGTGCATCATAAAACAGTATCTATATGTATACAGGAAAAAATACGAGAATAAGTAAACATAGCAATTATATAGAGCGTTTCTTTAATCTAATATTTTCCAGACTCAAAATAAGAGTCTGGTTATGTGATTTGCTAAATTTGGATCACAATGCACTCATAATGGGAACCCAAGAAAGTTAAATTACTCTCATTTGTTTACCCGCTAACATTGAGATGAAAGTTATTCATTCCCTAAAGAAAACCCAAGAAAACAGAAATTTCATTTCAACTTTCTATCAAACTAAAATAGCAAAATCTGGTGACCATCGCAAGGAAAAATATAAAATCAAATCATTTGTGAGAGTTGCTGCTTCTCTTTGAAACATAAGCGTGCCAATGATCCAATATCATACATTTACAGTAGTTTTCTCCTGAAAAAGATGTTCTGCACTTTGCATTCAAAATCAGACATTAATAAATACATTATAGTAAATAATAGATTGTACACTTATCTCTTCTGAGTTTGAGTTACACCTAGTCAAGTAAGCCTACGCTTTTAAAAGTCTGAGATAACTCAAGTTGAAGGTCTGCATAAACTTATAGATGACTTTTTAAAATGAGACATTGAATTCATGCTGATCAATATAAAACAATTAAACTTATAGGTGAATTTTAAACTTATATGTGACTTATTACATAGCCCTTATGAGATAAATCAAACAGGCCAAATCCCCCACATCATGCACATAACAAGTACATCATGGTAGCCATAAGTGCAAGCATCACTAGTCAATAGTCTGAATCCATGTTATCAATTCATGTAAAAAATTCTGAAGAATCTAAAGCAATTTCTTGAAAGTGCAAGCATCAACATAGAAATAAAAACAGAAATTCCAACAAGTTCAGCTGCTGAACTTCCAACTTTAAACAAAAGGGAAGATATCCTGCCAACAAACAAGTTTGAGGGACATATACAGTGCAAGAGAACAAACTGTAATCCCAACAAGCAATCTACACTTAGCTGTCCGAGTTGAATCGAGGCAGATGTTATGAATCATTTTAACAAACATCATCCAAGAAGAGCATTAAGCCAAAGCAATCAGTTGATAGGATATTAGACATATTAAATTGGGAAAAAACCCAAATTCACATGAGGAATCCTATGATCAATTCACACAAATTAAGTTCATAAACATGACAATGATGAAAATTGGAGTTAACCCATGCTTCCATATTCTCTAAATTAAAATTTAAGCACTTCAATCGTCAAAACCCCAAATCTAACAAGAACCCAAATTTTACTGTGGGCATGGAAATTGAAATCAAAGATGAGATTGGAAGATACAACCTGTTCAAGGCATGTATTTATCATGATATTACAAACCCATTTGTTGGTATGAGCAAGAATAATCAGTTGAGCTCCATACTTTCTGCCCCCAATCTTTTGGATTCTTCATTAAATTAGCTTCATAATTTCAATTCAACCACAACCCGTTTCTTCTCCATCCATTAATAACATAACATCCTTATCAATTGCATGTAAACATGAATTTAATTCTTAAATCTCTGATTTTGATATCTTCAGTTTTCAATCCTCCAAATCAGTTGAAATCCCAAGTTTTTTACTTCACCTCCAAATCCCTAACTCTTTGATTTCTTCTTCACAGGTAAAGAATTACGGAGGAACAGTAGAAGATGATGAGGAAATAAAGAAACGTAAAGTTTTTTCCTTAACCCTTTTCTTCATCTGTAAAATTAACAGATAACAAAGGAAGATGAACCTTCACGAAAAAGGAAAAGAAAGAGAAGAAAAGAAAAGAGAAATCCACTCGTCTTCCTCCCTTGTTTCGTTTCTGGGTTGTCTTTATTATTCGCTCTGGCTCTAATTTCAGAAACCCCTTTGATCTTCATCAACACAGGTAAGATAAATCTTTTGCTTCAAATCCCTGTTTCTAGCGCCAAATTGTTTGGGCGGAAATTCTCATCAGCCCAAAACAACCAAAATCATCAACAAAATTATCAAAAGAAAATAGAAGAAATTGTACACAGTGATTTAACGTGGTTCAGCCCTTAATGGCCTACGTCCACGGGTAGTGAAGTTGTGAGGGTTTTTATTGATCAATTTTGAGGTTATAGATCCAAAAGCTCCATTAGAGCTCTGGTTTTTACTGTGAGATCCAGTTTTTCTCAGAAGAAGAAGCCGATCCCCTCTCCGTCCTCCTTCCCCCTATTTTAATCGAAAGTCTTATTTGATGTGTCATTTGAAGAATGCTTCCACGTGTCAAATGTGTTGGTGAAGTGGCAACTCTATGTGGGTCCACCTGTAGACCTTATCTTCTTATCCAGCTTTCCCTCAAATAGTCTGGGCTAATCTGGTTGGCTTACGGGATTGAGTTGGTCCATCGGGATTGACTTGGTCCAGCGGAAATGACCGGATTGGGACAACATGTTCGGGACAGGAGAGATCGGACACCAGTTGGAACGGGAATTGCTGACGTCACTGTGAGAAATGGTGATGTCACTTCAGGACAGGATAGCATCGGGACAAGCTGGAACGGTCGGGATGATGACGTCGCTTCGGGATCGGGACGTGATGACGTCGCTTCGGGACGTAAATGATGACGTCGCTTCAGGCCAAATTAGGCTTCGGAATTGATGACATCACTTCGGGAAAATGATGACATCACTTCGGGCGAACATCATTTTGTCCCCAACAACTTGCCCCCTTTTTCTTGAGAGTTGTTCGAAGAAAAAGTCTTAAGAAAATTACCACTCGTCTCGTCTGAATCATAATGTGGTTGTTGATGTTGTTTATGCATTTCCATGTTATGTTGCATTTTTGTTCCTGCAATTTTTTTTTGTATATATATATATATGTTGATCGTTAGTTTTTCACCACAAGGTTCATTTGAACCCTGGGTTGATATTTTTTGCAACGAAGCACCTCCTTCCATGGAGTTATGCCATTCGAGATCCCACACATAAACAAACAAACCCGAGCCAGGGGTAAGATACAGGGTTGGTCCCGAACGTA
>JAJJMC010009650.1:0-5000 GCA_023531435.1 Papaver californicum
TTGTTGCTAATCATTTATTAGCAAAAATTGAAAAGCTCAACATCAGGGGGGAAAAAGAAATAATAGTAACTTGGTCCCGGGCATCTACCATTATACCCACAATGATCGGCCATACAATTGCTATTCATAATGGAAAAGACCATCTGCCTATTTATATAACAGATCGTATGGTGGGTCACAAATTGGGAGAATTTGCACCTACTCTAAATTTCCGGGGACATGCGAGAAGCGATAATAAATCTCGTCGTTAATGTTAATAATAATAAAGTTAATATGGGTGCTCGTCGTTCATTAGTGGGAGGTTAACCTTATGATAAAGAGGGACCCAGATGTGGAAGTATCCGCTTTAGGTCAACATATATGTATGTCTGCTCACAAAGCACGAAGAGTAATCGATCAGATTCGTGGGCGTTCCTACGAGGAAACACTTATGATACTAGAACTCATGCCTTATCGAGCATGTTATCCTATTTTTAAATTGGTTTATTCAGCAGCAGCAAATGCTAGTCACAATATGGGTTTCAAGGAAACAGATTTAATCATTAGTCAAGCCGAAGTCAACGAGGGTACTATTGTGAAAAAGTTAAAGCCTCGAGCTCGAGGACGTAGTTATCCGATCAAAAGACCCACCTGTCATATAACTATTGTATTGAAAGATATATCTAAAGATCAAGACTATTTCATATGGTTAAGAAAAACGGGATATGTATATATAGATAAATATACGGATGTTAGAGAGAGGTATCTATGTATGGTAGAGCACGAAAGACTAAAATGGGCTAATGAAGAAAGCGAGGGTGTATGGGACAAAAAATAAATCCACTTGGTTTTAGACTTGGTACAACCCAAAAGCACCATTCCCTTTGGTTTGCACAACCAAAAAGTTATTCTGAGGGTCTACAGGAAGATCAAAAAATACGGGATTGTATCAAGAATTATGTACAAAAAAATATGAGAATATCTTCGGGTGTAGAGGGAATTGCGCGTATAGAGATTCAAAAAAGAATCGACCTGGTCCAGGTCATAATCTATATGGGATTTCCAAAATGGTTAATAGAGGGTAAACCGAGAGGAATTGAAGAATTACAGATCAATGTACAAAAAGGTTTTAATTCTGTGAACCGAAAACTCAACATTGCTATTACAAGAATTGCAAAACCCTATGGAGACCCTAATATTCTTGCCGAATTTATAGCTGGGCAATTAAAAAATAGAGTTTCATTTCGAAAGGCAATGAAAAAAGCTATTGAATTAACTGAGCAAGCAGATACAAAAGGAATTCAAGTACAAATTGCAGGACGTATCGACGGAAAAGAAATTGCGCGTGTCGAATGGATCAGAGAAGGCAGGGTTCCCCTACAAACCATTCGAGCTAAAATTGATTATTGTTCGTATACAGTTCGGACTATTTATGGGGTATTAGGCATAAAAATTTGGATATTTGCAGACGAGAAATAATCAAAGATCTCTTCTTTTACTTTTCTATCTAGCACTGGACAAAAAAAAACCTTTCATTTTTTTCTCTTTAATCTAAAATGATTAATTTCAAATCTTCTAATTCTATAGGGTTAAATAAAAATTAGATTGACCCTTTGGTATAATTGCTATGCTTAGTGTGTGACTCGTCGGTTTTTTTAGTTTAGATTAGATTAAAAAAGGAAAGGACGGCCCCAAAGTCTGAACTAAGAACTATGTAACTAATAACCAGCTCATTGCTTCGTATTATCGGGATCCAAAGAAACAGTCACTATATGATGTATTGATCATATCGTTGTAGCAACTGAAATCTTTTTTATATTACATATACATAAAAGAAAAACCAATCTGATCGTGGATTGTGATGTGAAACAAAAAAAAGGATGTGGATAAATGGAAGGGGGAGAGAAAGAGAGAAGGAGAATATCAATGATATATGATTCCAATATGTATGGTCTATGAATAATCTCATACAAAGGCAGTGTAATAAAGCATCAATATGGATTCGGCCATAATCATAATTAATCATTAAATGAATCCGGTTCATAGGAAAAAGAAATACAAATAAAAGAGAGCTTCGAGTCAATAAAGACTGAGTAGATTGACTCAGGAACAACAAATTGAATTAGGAGCTCCGTTGCAGAGTTCAGGCCTAGCCATTAACCAAGAAGTGATGGGAACGACGGAACCTATGACTGCAGAAGATTCCATTGAAAACGAATCCTAATGATTCATTAGGTGGGATGGCGGAAAGAACCAGGAAACCTATTCATTTATTCTGAGAGGTCAAGGACTGACCCTACGAATTAAACAGATATTGAAAGAGTCAATATTCGCCCGCGAAGGCCTTATTGGATTGCTAAGTTTTTTGGATTCAATAAAGGTCAAAATAAAGATTCGTAAAAAAAATTCTATATTCTAGAGGTATATTTCCGGTTGTATATAAAACCCAAGATATATAAATTTTTACGTGACAGATTAGATCTCAAAAAACCTATGATTCAGTCTATTAGAAATTCAATACATATTCGTAATATTATGGAATCATTTCATTCGCGAGGAGCTGGATGAGAAGAAACTCTCATGTCCGGTTCTGCAGTAGAGATGGAATTGAGAATAACAAACAACCATCAACTATAACCCCAAAAGAACCAAATTCCGTAAACAACATAGAGGAAGAATGAAGGGAATATCTTACCGAGGCAATCATATTAGTTTCGGTAGATATGCTCTTCAGGCACTTGAACCGGCCTGGATCACATCTAGACAAATAGAAGCAGGGCGACGAGCAATGACACGATATGCGCGTCGTGGTGGAAAAATATGGGTACGTATATTTCCAGACAAACCTGTTACATTAAGACCTACAGAAACGCGTATGGGCTCGGGGAAGGGATCTCCCGAATATTGGGTATCTGTCGTTAAACCGGGTCGAATACTTTATGAAATGGGTGGAGTATCAGAAATTGTAGCCAGAGAAGCTATTTCAATCGCTGCGTCCAAAATGCCTATACGAACTCAATTCCTTATTGCAGAATAGGGATGTGCAACCAAAGGAAAGGAGTCTTTGTGATGAAAAAACAAACAACCGCAGGCCTTTTTTTCTGGACAAAAAATATTTCTTTTTTCTTTTGCCCTTTCTTTGCATTGAAAGAAACGATAAAAAATAATGATATGATTCAACCTCAAACCCTTTTAAATGTAGCGGACAACAGTGGGGCTCGAAAATTGATGTGTATTCGAATCATAGGAGCTAGTAATCGTCGATATGCTCATATTGGTGACGTTATTGTTGCTGTAATCAAAGAAGCAGTGCCCAATATGCCTCTAGAAAGATCAGAGGTGATCAGAGCTGTAATTGTACGTACATGTAAAGAACTTAAACGTGACAACGGTATGATAATACGATATGATGACAATGCCGCAGTTGTCATTGATCAAGAAGGAAATCCAAAAGGAACTCGGGTTTTTGGTGCGATCGCTCGGGAATTGAGACAGTTGAATTTTACTAAAATAGTATCATTAGCTCCTGAGGTATTATAAATACTATCTAGAATAAAGACTAATAGACAAGCCCGTGATATGATAGAGTAGGGTCTTGGGAATGAATTAAATTAATTTTGTAGATTATGTATCACGTATATCCCTTAACTTTATAATAAAAAAAATAACGAGCATGTTGATTATATTAAAACTCGGAGGCACCAATAATTATAGTTCATCATGGGTAGGGACACAATTGCTGACATAATAACTTCGATACGAAATGCTGACATGGATAAAAAAGGAACGGTTCGAATAGCATCTACGAATATTACCGAAAACATTGTGAAAATCCTTCTACGAGAAGGCTTTATCGAAAACGTGAGAAAACATCGAGAAAGCAACAAAAATTTCTTGGTTTCAACCCTTCGACATAGAAGGAATAGGAAAGGGCCATATAGAACAATTTTAAAACGTATCAGCCGGCCCGGTCTACGAATCTATTCCAACTCTCAACGAATTCCTAGGATTTTAGGAGGAATGGGGATTGTTATTCTTTCTACTTCTCGAGGTATAATGACAGACCGAGAAGCTCGGCTAGAAGGAATCGGAGGAGAAATTTTGTGTTATATATGGTGATCTTTCTGATATCTGAATTGAATTGGTAACTTCCTATATTGCGAAAAAAAAAAAAAAGAGGAAGGACTGGTTGCCTAATATCACTCCTCCTCCATTAGTTGATACTTCAAGGGGGTTACCTGAAATGAAAGAACAAAAATGGATTCATGAAGGTTTAATTACTGAATCACTTCCCAATGGCATGTTCCGGGTTCGCTTAGATAATGAAGATCTGATTCTAGGTTATGTTTCAGGAAGGATCCGACGTAGTTTTATACGGATACTACCAGGAGATAAAGTCAAAATAGAAGTAAGTCGTTATGATTCAACAAGGGGACGTATAATTTATAGACTCCGCAATAAAGATTCGAACGATTAGGTGTATTTTTTTCGACATTATTTTCGTGGGGATACAACTCGAGGTTCAAAATTCCAAGAGACTTATTTTCTTCCAAGGAGTAGATTCGGAATTAAGGTAAGGAATGACAAATATGAAAATAAGGGCCTCTGTTCGTAAAATTTGTGAAAAATGTCGACTGATTCGCCGTCGGGGACGAATTATAGTAATTTGTTCCAACCCGAGACATAAACAGAGACAAGGATAATCCTTCGAAAAAGGACCCAACGTACAAATAAAATGAAGGATCTGTTTTAACCTGAAATGGATATATCCGTATATCTCTGACTCATATTGATGAGATGATAAAAGATGGCAAAACCTATACCAAGAGTTGGTTCACGTAGGAATGGACGTATTAGTTCACGTAAGACTGGACGTAGAATACCAAAAGGAGTTATTCATGTTCAAGCAAGTTTCAACAATACCATTGTAACAGTTACAGATGTACGGGGTCGGGTGGTTTCTTGGTCCTCCGCCGGTACTTGTGGATTCAGGGGCACAAGAAGAGGGACACCGTTTGCTG
>JAJJMC010009650.1:10000-40121 GCA_023531435.1 Papaver californicum
ATCAGCTCCCAGATAAGATAAAGAAAGGACAAGAATCAAAGAAAAAAAGGTGATTCAAATCAAGATTTCTCCAGTACCTTATGTTATGTTAAATCACAAAAAGAAAATAGAGTCGAAAGAAACCGGAGCAATGTTGTCTCAGACTACCTGTCTCCTTGTAGTTGGATCTCCAAGTTTTTGGAATGCTCCAAATTCCACTTGAGAATCCAAATCTGGGTCAATACCAGCAAAAACATCTCTGAACAAAGTTCTAGCACCATGCCAGATGTGTCCGAAAAAGAAGAGCAAAGCAAATGAGGCATGCCCAAAAGTGAACCAACCCCTTGGACTGCTACGAAAAACACCATCGGATTTCAAAGTAGCACGATCTAATTCAAAAATCTCGCCCAATTGAGCACGTCTAGCATATTTTTTCACGGTAGCAGGATCGCTATAACTGACTCCATTCAGTTCACCGCCATAGAACTCAACAGTTACACCTACCTGTTCGACACTATACTTGGATTCTGCCCTTCGAAAAGGAACATCGGCTCTCACAATTCCGTCTCCGTCTACCAAAACTACTGGAAATGTTTCAAAAAAAGTAGGCATGCGACGTACAAAAAGCTCATGGCCTTCCTTATCTCTAAAGATAGGATGTCCTAACCACCCAACGGCTATTCCATCCCCGCTGTCCATTGAACCCGCTCGGAATAATCCCCCTTTGGCTGGATTATTACCAATGTAATCATAAAAAGCCAATTTTTCGGGAATTTTAGACCAAGCTTCTGATACACTCTGATTTTCGGCTAGCCCAGCGCTAACCCTGCGATATATTTCTTGCTGGAAATATCCTTGGTCCCATTGATAACGAGTAGGACCAAATAATTCGATCGGGGTTGTTGCTGAACCATACCACATAGTTCCAGCAACAACGAAAGCTGCAAAAAAGACAGCAGCGATACGACTGGAAAGGACAGTTTCAATATTACCCATACGTAATCCTTTGTATAGACGTTGAGGCGGGCGGACACTAAGATGGAAGAGGCCCGCTAATATGCCTAAGGTACCTGCTGCAATATGATGAGAGGCTATTCCTCCCGGAACAAAAGGATCAAAACCTTCTACACCCCACGCAGGATTTACAGATTGTACTTTTCCAGTCAGTCCATAAGGATCGGACACCCATATTCCAGGACCATACAAGCCTGTTACATGAAATGCGCCAAACCCAAAGCAAGCGACCCCTGATAGAAATAAATGAATTCCAAAGATCTTGGGCAAATCCAAAGAAGGTTTTCCTGTACGTTCATCACAGAAAATTTCTAGATCCCAATATACCCAATGCCAGATAGCTGCCAAGAAGCACAAGCCAGAAAACAAAATATGTGCCCCGGCCACACCTTCGTAACTCCAAATACCCGGATTCGTTATAGTCCCTCCTGTGATACTCCAACCACCCCAGGAATTCGTTATTCCTAAACGAGTCATGAAAGGTATAACGAACATACCTTGTCTCCACATTGGATCAAGAACTGGGTCAGAGGGATCAAAAACAGCTAATTCGTATAGAGCCATCGAACCGGCCCAACCAGAAACTAGAGCTGTATGCATTATATGGACAGAAAGTAACCGGCCGGGATCATTCAATACAACGGTATGAACACGATACCAAGGCAAACCCATGGAAATACCCCTTTATCAAAGAAAAATAGATACTATGTTACTTTATCGCATTGGAAAAGACTCTGCTTATGCTATGGACTTCTCCTTTTCAATGGATTATCTCGGAGCAAGGGTGCATTTATATTGCATTCCGTTGGTAATAACAGAAAAATTCTGTTCGTAGGAACAAAGAGAAGCAAATCTATTCTATACCCGATAAGTACCAATACGCAATGGGGGGATGGGTCCCATTTTAGATGAGTGAATTAGAGATGCTTGTTCATCATTTGAACATCGCAGCTCATTCATAATAATTTTTTTTATTCATTCCATCTTCTTCGATGAACTTTACAATCTATGGATAAAACCCGAAAACATAAATATTATGAAAAAAAGAAAACCCGTTGTTACGTTTCCACATCAAAGTGAAATTTTAGTACTTAAAAACCTTTTTCTTTCATTTAATGCCTATTGGTGTTCCAAAAGTACCTTTTCGGATTCCTGGAGAGGAAGATTCGGTTTGGGTTGACGTATAGTGCGACTTGTCAGACATATTGGGTCATATGGGATTTCCCCGTTTTCTCCCCCGATCGAGATATCCTCTGTTTCACCCAAGAAAGATTGATTGAACCATCAATAATTTGAAGCGTGAAGTGCAATTAGAGCAATTTATTTGGGGGATCAATATGCATTTTTCAATTAGAAGAATTTATGGTTGGCTTGGTTGGACCAAAAAAATGAAGTATCCAGGCTCCGTTCAAAAAAACCCAATCGGTAAAATATGTATGATTACCTTTTGTATCATAAAGAATTCCTATATTATACCAGCGACCTCAAACCGCCAATCAATCGACGGAGTGAGTCATCATACTTTTCCAGTGATTGGCGGAAGCGGAAGACATAAAATGAATAAAAAAAGTATTAGCAAACAAAAGAAGCGGTATTGGGATCATTTGTCCTATATGTGCAAATAGAGGTCGGGTAAATCTTTCCCCGGAGTAGAGCATAAACCTAAACGAATTGAAGAGGCCCATTCCGGAACAAGAAAATGACATCGTAATCGGAATTGGATTTCGATGAAACAATATATCAATGAGGGTAAATTTAGTGAGCTCTTTTTAGGGGTAAGTGAGTCAAAACCCTGCTCTGCTTTCTTGAAAAATAGAAGACTAAAGGCCCTTCATTCATTAGGAGTTAGAAAAATCCTCCTATGAAAAAAGGGGAAAATAAAGAGGGCTGGAATCGACACATTGATTCTTTTTTTTTGAACCGTATGCATCTAAAGGTGCGTGTACGGTCCCTAAGGGATACAATTTTGTCCTAATCAACCGACTTCATCGAGAAAGAATACTTTTTTTAGGCCAACAAGTCGATAGCGAGATCGCAAATCAACTTATGGGTCTCATGATATATCTCACTATAGAGGATGATACAAAAGATGTTTATTTGTTTATAAACTCCCCCGGTGGGTGGGTAACACCCGGAATAGCTATGTATGATACTATGCAATTTGTGCAACCAGATGTACATACAATATGCATGGGATTAGCCGCTTCAATGGGGTCTTTCGTCCTGGTCGGAGGAGAAATTACCAAACGTCTAGCATTCCCTCACGCTTGGCGCCAATGAGTTTTTTATTTGAGAGAAAAAAGAAGACTATGCCTTCGCCAGATAAAATATGAAAAATAAAGTAATAATAGCATGGCACTTCGAGTTCGATATGAGCAAACCATCATTGTTCTTTTATAACATGAGATTCCGTATCGAGAGAGTAGTATGAGACAAAAGGAATTTCTGATTTGATTTTATCTATCGGGGTTCGATTTCAGCGTCACAAACTTTTTTGTTTTCACATCACACATCAGAGGGCTCTTTCCTATATTTCTGTTACGAAATAGTATTAAAATGAAAAAACATACACAAGATTATCCTTTCCCTATTTGATCGGATCAAAAAGAAACTTTGGGATTGCTGAATTACAGACGAGATAAATATATAAAGCAACGGAACCATCATAGTATTTTTTAACTCTCCCGAAAGAAAGGGTGGTAAATGGATTATTTACCGATCTGGGTTTGATAGATCCTCCACTTTAGGTAAAAGTAGATTCCATTCTAGAGCCGTATGCAATGCGCAAAAAATGCCTGTACGGTTCTTCAATTCGATTTTTTCTTGTCTCTTTCTATCATTGAGACAGAGGAAGCATTCATTATGTTATATCATCAGGGTAATGATCCACCAACCTGCTAGCTCTTTTTACGAGGCACAAACAGGAGAATTTGTCCTGGAAGCGGAAGAACTGCTGAAACTTCGCGAAACCCTCACAAGGGTTTATGTACAAAGAACGGGCAATCCATTATGGGTTGTATCCGAAGACATGGAAAGGGACGTTTTTATGTCAGCAACAGAAGCCCAAGCTCATGGAATTGTTGATCTTGTAGCGGTCGAAAATACCGGGGACTTCACGTAAATCTGTGATTCCATTCCGTTTCGAACCATAATTGACTGAGCTATGTTATTTCCTATTTTATTTTCTTACCGAGGTTAAAAGTGGTAGTGGGAAAATATTCAATGAAACGAGAGGAATTCATAATCATCCGGTTAGGATCGATCTAAACCAGCCCATTCTGTATACGATCCAGCATGCCAACTATTAAACAACTTATTAGAAATACAAGACAGCCAATCAGAAATGTCACAAAATCCCCCGCCCTTCGGGGATGTCCTCAGCGTCGAGGAACATGTACTAGGGTGTATGTGCGACTCGTTCAGATCATGAACTGGAACAAAAGAAAGGAGATTTTTTTGACAGTATCAATGATCGGTACCAATGAATAGGAATGGAAAAACCCCATATCACTATCGAAAAAAGGACCTCTATTGTGTATGAAATTTATGGTTTCCTTTGGTATAAATCCAATCATCTCAACTGGAGATGAGAAGCAACTCCCCATTGGTAGCAAATGGTTATCCATTAAGCGGGGGAATGGAATGGTATTTTAGAAGCAGAAAGATTATGCTCCCATTCTTGCAAAAACGGACTAACAGGGTCAGCTACCTAACCAACCTTCATAATGAAATGCCGTTACTGTATGGGTAGATCTAGTTGTGAAAAGACCTATTACTGGATAATTCATGGGTAGAGCCAAAGAGTGTGAACTGTACAAGTTACTAAATAGGTAAGAGGCTCCGGTGTATAGAAAGGACCTCACCGTTTAAACCGTAACCATAGAAACGATGGAACCCACAATTTTTCGTTTTTTATTTACTTTTTTTTTGATACCAAGTATCAATACAATTTCTTATTTCGAGGTGAAATGAAATGCCTCAAAAAAATCGTGGTTGGGAAGGTCATAGTAGCAAAAGCCATTGGAATTTTTTTTTTATACATCGGAAGAATCAGTTTTGTTATTAATAGACTAGGGGGGGAAAGAATGACTGAAAGAAAAGAAATCAATTAGTTATTCATCAAAGTTTCATTTGATTCAATGACCAGAATTAAACGAGGATATATAGCTCGGAGACGTAGAACAAAAATGCGTTTATTTGCATCAACCTTTCGAGGGGCGCATTCAAGACTTACTCGAACTATGACTCAACAGAAAATGAGAGCTTTAGTTTCGGCTCATCGGGATAGGGGCAGGCAAAAGAGAGATTTTCGTCGTTTGTGGATCACTCGTATAAATGCAGTAATTCGTGAGAATAGGATATCTTATAGTTATAGTCGATTAATACATGATCTGCGCAAGGGGCAGTTACTTCTTAATCGTAAAATACTTGCACAAATAGCTATATCAAATAGGAATTGTCTTTACATGATTTCCAACGAGATCATTAAATAAGGGGATTGTAAGGAATCCACCAGAATGATCTAAACGGAGTTCCCCGGAGAATGAACTCCGGGAGGGTAGGGTATAAATTACTATAATAAAGTAGTAAAAAGAAATTAACACGTTTCCATAATAATAATTAAGGACTTTCTCTTTTTCTTCCCCAATTCTTTTTTTCTTATGACATGACAATACAATCTAGATTCTCGAATTTTTGAACAAAACACCAACCAGAGTTGGGGTTCGGGTTGGAATTTTTATTCAATTGAGGCATGGGCGGCCTATTTATTTCTGGTTCTAGGACCAGTAGTTCTAGGGGTCGACTCGGTTCTCTCAAATTGTTTCTCATTATTAAGAAAAGGTAACGAAGATAAAATACGGGCTTGTTTTATAGCAATAGTAATTAATCGTTGTTGTTTCAAGGTTAATCTATTCACTCGTCTAGATAATATTTTTCCTTGTTCACTAATAAATCGACTAATTAAACTCATGTTTCTATAATCAATTCGATCCCCCGATCCAATTGGGGGCAAACGCCTACGAAAAGATCGCTTGGATTTAAGAAAAGGTCGCTTGGGTTTTTCCATTGTTTATTCCTTATCCCGAAAATCCTATTTCTGAATTCGAATTCTTTTTTGATCCGACTGAAATAGGATTTGATTTGTTTCTATATATTATATGTAATTTATTCTTGTTACTTCGAAGGGTAGCACACACACCCTCTACCTCTGGTTCGGTCTATTTCTTTATCTCCCCATGAATTGTATGTTTGCAACAATAGGGACAGAATTTTCTCAATTCCAATCGACTAGGCGTATTGTGTCGATTCTTTTGAGTAATATATCTGGAAACGCCCGATGATTCCTTATTAACACGGTTTCGTATACAACTGGTACATTCCAAAATAACTCTGACTCTAACATCTTTACCCTTGCCCATGAACCTCCCTTGAATTTTGGATTTACCCAACTCTTTGATTTTCGACCCGAAATCAAATTTCAAAAGATTTTGTTGCAATCAATAGAGTAATATAAAGAATAAGTAATACAACAATTTATAACTATCAATTATTTTGAATCCTAGTACATACAGTATTTCATTTAAATATCTTGTATGATTTCTTTAGTTTCCCTAGATCCCATTTATTTCTATTTTCTTAGGCCCTTTGAGTCTAACCCAAGTTTCACTGAGATTGAATCCACTTTTGTTTTTTCCTTTTCTGTCCTTCTATATTTTGAAAATAGGAAAAAAGAATAAAACAAAGAGAGGAAGAAGGATTAGTCACAGATAATTTATTATCTCACTAATCTTCTTCATCCCTTCCCATGTCAATAACTAGAATGAAAAAAACGGGAATGTCAACGCATCTGGGAATAAATGATTAATCTCTATCAATAGCCCTGCTAAAGACCCAAACCATAGAGTACTTAGCACAGGTGCCACAGAGAGATATGTTTTTATATCTCGCATTGCAAACTCTCCTTCTTTATTGTAATACATATATGATCAGATGCATATGTGGTTAAGGATCACTTGTATTAGTAAGTGAAATCCCTAACAAAAATAGATATATACAACGACCCGGTAGATAAGATTTCCCTTTCCTTAAAACAGAAAAAGACGCCCCCCTCTTCCTGAGTATTACCGACAAATATTCATTTCTCTATCCGACGGATTTCATATGTAAATAATTCTTTTATTATATGTTATATGAGACCAAAAAGAACAAATTGCAAGCGAAATTTTTTATTATAGGGGGGAAATAATGATGTGGAAAACAAGACAGGGATTCTCTACAATGACACTGTATACCAATTGAAAGGGATGTAGCGCAGCTTGGTAGCGCGTTTGTTTTGGGTACAAAATGTCACGGGTTCAAATCCTGTCATCCCTACCTATTACTTTTCCCGTGGACAGTAATTGAGATCGATCCTAATTGTACATACATTATGATACTATAGACATACAAAGTATATTAGGCCTACAAAGATAATACTTTTTTATGGTCTTATCTATTGTGATAAGAAGGCGCTCTTAGTTCAGTTCGGTAGAACGTGGGTCTCCAAAACCCGATGTCGTAGGTTCAAATCCTACAGAGCGTGATTCTGTTCTCGAATTACAATGAAATAACTCCACCAACTTAAACAGCAACCTTAATTTGGCCTCCTTGAATTAAAAAAGGAGGAGGTCAATCAAAAACGAGATGTTACTTAATCAAAGGTCCAACTGATCACCGCGTCTGTATTGTAAATATGCAGTTACGAATAATCCAGCCAAAGTAATAGGAATTAGACCTAACACGATTCCAAATAGTAAAACTTCAATCATTTCGGTTTGTTTGAAAGAGGAAAAAGAGAGGTAATATCTATTCTTAAATATAAATCCGAAGCAATAATGAATCTCAATGATCAAGAATTGACAATTGACGCGGGAAGTCACTATAGAATACCTAGAATCTCACAGAAAAAGGTTTTTTTATTAATTGTTCATTCAATTCATTTCAAATAAGTCGTATCTTGCTCAGACCAATAAAAAGAGCGGGAGTTATAGTTGAAGCCGCCAGTAGAAAACCGAAATAACTAGTTAGAGTAGGCATAAAGGAGCTAAATAAGATACGGTCTTTTTATACATATGGTGATAAAACATTTACCTAAGTTTACATAAAAAAAAAAACTGACAAAATCTGCTCCAATGAAAAGTTTTTGATTCATCAATCATTATAGACGGCACTAACAAAGATAGGGTGACAGAAGTAGAAAAAAGATTGATCTAGTGATCCATCATCTCTAACATCTACCGATTCCGTTATTTTGAATCAACAGATTCGTTGAGCAACTATTGAGTCAAGTAAAAAGAAAAAACTTTGTAGTGGAATTTCATTCATTTCATAAAGTAAACTCTTTTTTAATCACTATGGAATCAAATAGAAAATCTTTTCTATTTTGATCATTTCTTTTTCAATTGTATATAATCAAGTTTCCTTTTTGGAGCAAAGGACCTTATCACAACACCTTTAACCTCATAAAAAAAGTCGTAGGCTCTTTAATTGTACATAATATCTCACAAATGCTAAGAAAAAAGTATCGCACGATCGCTGGACGAAATAAAAGCTTTATTTCGGGACAACTCAATTCTAAAACTAGTCATTCTATTATCTTTTCCTTTTAGGTTCTACATGCCGCCTTTCCATATTAGGGAATCCCTCTCTTGTATCTAGGTCAAGAAGGAAAAGAACCTTTGGCTGTAATACGACAATGGTTGCATCACGAATATTGATTGATTCTTCCTTTTTTTCTTTGGTCAAATACTATCTACTCCTATTATTGTACTACTAATCCATTCCTTGAACTCAAAGGATCCGAAGAAAAACCCGTTATATACAACCAAGAAAAGAGGTTTCTAGATTTCGTATCTAATAGAATTGTGTGAATATGATAACATCTTTCATTAATTATTAGAACCCAACCCGGCGAACTCAAGCTTTACCAGATCTTCAGTTTCTAGCCCAAAGCGAGTAATGAAAAGAACCCTATACTACTACAGTACAGAAATTTTGGGTTGAATAGCACATCATCCTTATATATAAGGAACAAAAAAGGAAGAAAGAGTTTATGTAACACTTCTTTTGGATACTGATTTAAATTGCGTTGCTGTGTCAGAAGAAGGGTAGCTATACTGATTCGGTATACTCTAAAGACGCCTTCGGTACACTATTGACGATCTAACAAAGATTAAGGATCCGTGGGTTTCCACTTACTGATCCCATCTTTCACGGAATCGATCCCCTTTGACTGTACAAGAATATGTGGAGCTCAGCATGTCTGGAAGCACGGGAGAACGCGCTTTTGGTGATATTATTACCAGTATTCGATACTGGGTCATTCATAGCATTACTATACCTTCCCTATTCATTGCGGGTTGGTTATTCGTCAGCACGGGTTTAGCTTACGATGTGTTTGGAAGCCCTCGGCCAAACGAGTATTTTACAGAGAGTCGACAAGGAATTCCATTAATAACTGGCCGTTTTGATCCTTTGGCACAACTCGATGAATTTAGTAGATCCTTTTAGGAGGCCCCAATGACTATAGATCGAACCTATCCAATTTTTACAGTGCGATGGTTAGCTATTCACGGACTAGCTGTACCTACCGTTTCTTTTTTGGGGTCAATATCAGCAATGCAGTTCATCCAACGATAAACCTAACCCGAATTGAATTATAGAGCTATGACACAATCAAACCCGAACGAACAAAATGTTGAATTGAATCGTACCAGTCTTTACTGGGGGTTATTACTCATTTTTGTACTTGCTGTTTTATTTTCCAATTATTTCTTCAATTAAGAAAAAGGGAGAGAATAGTGCGAATTCTCTATATCCCACTCGGAAGGATCTCATCTCAAAATTATCCATGGCTGTTTATGTCTCTAGCATGACCACTTGATGAAATGTGGAGGGAAGTGGGGTAAATGGCCGATACTACTGGAAGGATTCCTCTTTGGTTGATAGGTACTGTAGCCGGTATTCCTGTGATCGGTTCAATAGGTGTTTTCTTTTACGGTTCATATTCCGGGTTGGGCTCATCCCTGTAATAATAATATGAACTGAGTTGTAGACAGGAAAAAGTAAGAGCTCAACGGGACCTTACCCCTTTTGTTTAATTCGAGGGGTAAGGTCCCGTTGAGCTCTTACTTTTTCAACGAAATTTTTTTTCATTCCATAAAAAAAGTTTGCAGATAATCCAGTTAATACAAGCACACTATTCTATTCGTAAAAAAAAAGTGGGCCTTTTGCTCCGATGTTTCAAATAGCTCTTTTTTAAGATGATGCTTGCTTTTGGAGAATTAACTCTATTGATTGGATTCATAATACCTGTTCCTACATAGTAGGTATTCGTCCGAAATCGAAAAAAAGGGCGGGAATTAATCTATTTTCTGAATGACATACATAATGTGGATTCCTGTATATGAGACATCATCCAAAGAATTTCTATACTAATAGAAGCTTACTCCATTTATTTTATTATCTCATCAAAGTTTTCCTTTTTTTTTTTAGTTCATCGAAGAAGTTCGAGTTACTCAACGAGCGAATCCACCCCCCTTTTTTATTGTCCACTACTTTTTATAAATCCAAAGAGGCGAGGTTCCGATAAACCTAAAAAAAGGGAATAGTACTTTTTAGGCGTAAGGGGATTAAGAATCATTATTCTTTTGACACAAGAAAAGAAAATTTCACCCTTTTCTTGTGTCGAAGATTAGAAAGAGAAAAAATCCCTCCTATAATAGGTTGTTCCTTTCATTTATTCCTTGCTTTATATTCTCCTACCACTTATGTCGATTATCTACTCCTATTCGAATTTGATTCCCTTTTTCTATATAGAATAGGATACTTTTGATTTCATGTATTTCGTGGCATTTCAAATTTGACAATAGTGAGATAGTAACGCCACTCCTTTTTGGATTGAAAAAGGGAGTTGGATTCACGTCAAATAACGCGTTCTTCACAATATAATACTAGTCTATTACTAGCAGTAAAAGTCAAAGCTAAGTACTTTCCAATATCTTGTATAAAAACAAACAGTAGCAACAAAGCAAGTAAACTAAATCCTATTTTTAACCATACATAATTACATCGATCAAGAAGAATTTGGTTTTTATGAACTTTATGTTAATAAATCCGTGGACCTAAAAATTCATTTCAGACAATTGAACCTTCTCGAATTGTTTCTTTTTCAAAACCAAAAATATTTGTGCCAGAATAACAGATGCCAAGAAGAACAAAAGGCCTTGGACACGTGATGGATCTTGAAGTACTATTTCTGCGTCTCCCTGACCAAATCCACCCACGTTGGGATTACTTGTTAGTGGTTGATCAAGCTTGATAGATTCGCCTTCTGACACAAGAAGTTCCGGTCCTCGAGGTATAATATCGACCACTTGGTGACCGTCTGACGTATCTGCTATGCTTATTTCATATCCCCCTTTTTCTTTACGTACAATTTTACTTACTATACCTGCTGATGTAGCATTATAGACTGTATTGTTACTCTTACTCCCATCGGGATAAATCTGACCCCTACCTCTGTTCCCACCTACATATATAGGATATTTTAAGAAGTGAACGTCTTTGTTAATAGCGGGGTCTGGGGAAAGAATTGGAAAGGTGATTTCACTATATTTCTGACCTGGAACAGGACCTATCACAAGAATATTTTTTTTTGTGGGACGATAACTCTGAAAAGAAAGATTGCCCATCTTTTCTTTCATTTCGGGAGAAATACGATCGGGGGGGGCTAATTCGAATCCCTCAGGCAAAATAAGAACAGCCCCTACATTCAAAGCCCCCTTTTTCCCATTAGCAAGAACCTGTTTCAGTTGCATATCATAAGGGATTCTTACAACTGCTTCAAATACAGTATCAGGAAGTATCGCTTGTGGAACCTCAATATCCACAGGCTTATTAGCTAAATGGCAATTGGCACAGACAATACGCCCAGTCGCCTCTCGTGGATTTTCATAACCTTGCTGCGCAAAAATGGGATATGCATATGAAGTAGATGGCCAAGTTATTACATATAGCATGATCGATACAGAAATGGATCGAGCCATCTGCTCCTTTATCCGAGAAAAGATATTTCTTTTTTGCATGGTCCAATCGTTGATCCCGAGAATTTCTACAATAAATTAGGTAGGTTACTAGTATAGTTCCCTATCCACGATTCTGCTATTGTAATGGAATAATTTTACTGGAATGGAATACAGGAAGAATCTCTGGGATGGGTATAAATAGAAAAGGTAAGTAAGATTTGGAATGCTTTGTTTATGTATGTACAAACAAAGTAACAAACATTATGATTTGATTAATATCGGTGAATCAGCCTTTAGTCATTCATTGAATGATAAATCACTACAAGTGACGGAGATACGCGATTTAAATAACGGAAAATCCAATATTTTAAAAGTGTATCTAGAATTACTGGGAAAGTGGAAACAAGACCAGATATAATTTGATCATTATGATAAAATCCAAAATCCTTGGAGATAGAGCCAATCATTAGTTCCCAACCATGAGGCGAATGGAATCCGATACATAAATCAGTTAATAAAAGAATAGAAAAAGCTTTTATTGTGTCACTTAAGTTATAGAGGAATTCTTTCACCCAAGAATTAAGAACGAGAAGTTCTTCATTACCTAGAATAGAATAACCACTTAGAATAGCGAAACAGATTATATTTGTCGAGAAGTGCAAAATGCTATGAATATGACCCTCATTGTGCATCTTGACCAATTGTAGCGTTTCCTTGTGGATTTCTATACGTAGTTTTTGTATATGTGTCTCCGGGTACTCCTTTATCATTTCGTCCAAAAAGAAAAGTTCTTCTAATTCTATGAATTTTTCTAGAAGATTCTTTTCTTTAATATCAGTCAAAAACATTTCGGATTGCCTAGTATTCCACCAATTTGTAACCCAGGATTCCATATTTTTATTAAATGAGAGAGAAACCCACCAGGGTAAAAATATAATAGATGCAAGATATGTGAGGGTAGTGAATGTTTTCTTTTGTGGCATTTTTAATCTGTAAATTACTAATGAAACTACCTCTTTCGTCGACTCTATCCGATCGAATATTTCTATGAAGCATGAGTTCGATAACAAGGTATCGAACCTATGGATCTACGCCTCCTTTTTTTTTTAGTTAGTCCTTGGATCAAGAAAGAACATAGAAATAAGAGTAAGGGTTTGCTTCGCTTCGAATGAAGAAAAAAGTTTCCGGGTCTTTCAATTAGTCAAATTAGAAACATTAGTCAAATTAGAAACAATTGCATCTTTTCGATTAATGTCCGAAAGAGCCGCCTTTGTTAGATCAATTATTGCGAAGGGCTACCTACAGCCCAGGAATAATGGAGGGAAATTTTGAAAAATATTGAGATAATGGTGAAATCAAAAATGAGTGGCAAAACCTGAGAAAGTTTGGATATTTATAGTTATTAAGGGATCTAATCATTGATGATCAAGCAGGAAAAAGGCGTAGAAAAAGAAAAATCGCTTGACAAAAAAAAAGAGGAGTTATTTACAATATAGAATCCATCTGTATCTAACGTAACAATTCAAAATAGTAGACCCCCAAAAAAGAAAAATTATAGTCTGAAAGAATTGCGTTTTTTTTGTTTCCACAAAAAAAGTTTCGTTTTCTGTTTATTCCATATACATCCACTTTTGCTCGAATGAACGTTCTGAAAAAACTTAAGTTAAGTTCTATAAAATGAAGATTCATTAGTTCTGTTTCTTTCCCCATGCTAACAAAACATTAATTCTTCGCAGTTCATTTCAAAATACTTCAATTGGTACGCGCAAGAAATAGGCCAATTCCGCCGCTTTTTGTTCAATTTCTCGTGGAGTCAGGTTCTCATCAGTACGAGTCAAGGGAATGGCTCCCTGACCTCTGATTTCCATATAAAGGACACGACGCGGAAAAAGACCCTCTTTAATTTCGATTCTAATCGACTGGACATCTCTCATAAGGAATCGAAGGAAGATACGACGATTTATTCCAGGAAATCCCCAACGAAAAATACACACTATTCCTTCTTTTCGATCGAATCGGTCATAACCACTACCTACATTCCACGAAATTGTGCACCACAAATAGGAGCTAATGAACAGACCCGCGATCCCATAGAAAGACATAACGATGCCTTGTGGAAAAAAGAGGATTTCCTGAGACGGGAATAAGGATATTAGATTCCTACCAAGATAACTAGAAGTTCCAACCAATAAGAACCCTAGTGAACCTAAAAGAAGGATACAGGCCCAGCAGAAATTACTTGTTTTTCGAGACCCCGTTATAAGTTCTATCCATATACGTTCTGAGCGCCAGTTCATACTAGATCAAGTTGCATTTTTTTGGAATTGAGAGAATAACCCAAATGAATTTTACTTTACTTTTTTTGTTCCCGAAGTAACTCTCATCAACTAGCACTATTACGATGTGAACCATTAGAAATAATTCATCAAATTGGTTAGATATAAAAGCGTCTGCTTCATAGGGATCTAGACAATCTTATTTTTTTGAACATGAAGAAATAAAGAAGCCATTGCAATTGCCGGGAAAACTAGGCCCACTAAAGGCACAAAAATAGAGGGTAAATCAAAAGTTGTCATAGAATGGATACCTCGATTTAAAATTTGTACCTGTTATAAAGATATCTTATGATAAGTATATCTATTTATTATAAGTATAGAATAATAAGTGCAAGGAATGTAGAACTAAATATGAGTTCTCACGGGAGATATTGAAATAGGCACGATTTCAATTCTATTATTTTATATATTTGAATTTTTCTATATCTATAATACGTAAGAGGATAAGATGAAATTCTTTTTCTTCATAAAATTTTGCCAAAACAAAAGAAGAATGCATTCTTTTATCCTGTTGATCGAAACTTCCTGATTACTAATCATGAATATAGCACCAATTATAGGTATAAAATACAGCTCTAGAGGAAAAATTTTAAAGTAAGTATCCGAAACTTTTGATTCTTCTTACAATATAAATGGATCTTATGCCCGTAATGAAAACGAACTCTTCTTTTTTTTCTTTACCGATAACTAAAAAACTTCTTTTCCGCAAATAAAAAAACGGAATTGAATGCTCTACTTGATTGAATTTTGATTTAAGGGAAAGAAACCGTGAAGCTGAAATAACTCATTCAGAACACTTTTTAAAGGATTACGTGGTACGATTGAGTCCAATAAGCCCTTGTGGAATAAATACTCAGCCGCCTGGGAACCATCAGGTACTGTCTTATTCAATGTTTGTTCAATTACTCTTTTACCCGCAAATGCAATGTAGGCATTAGGCTCGGCAATAATGATATCTCCCAACATACCAAAACTTGCAGTCACCCCACCGGTTGTAGGAGATGTAAGGATTGATACATAGAATAACTTTTTATTTGATTGATAATTATATGAAGCGGAAGATATTTTAGCCATTTGCATCAAGCTCAAACTTCCTTCTTGCATGCGCGCTCCTCCCGAAGCACAAACTATAATAAGAGGGAGAGCTTTACGAGTCGCATGCTCGATCAAACGGGTAATTTTCTCGCCTACTACGGATCCCATACTGCCCCCCATGAACTGAAAATCCATAACCCCAATAGCTATGGGAATACCATTTAGTTGACCTATGCCTGTTTGAATAGCCTCGGTTAACCCTGTTTTTCTTTGATAAGAATCGATACGATCTTTATAAGGTTCCTCTTCTGAATGAAATTCAATGGGGTCGATAGAAACCATGTCTTCATTCATAGGATCCCAAGTGCCCGGATCAACCGAAAGCTCGATTCTATCTGAACTGCTCATTTTCAAATGATATCCGCATTGTTCACAAACATTTAGTTTTGACTTAAAAAATTTCTTATAATTTAACCCATAACAACTTTCGCATTGAACCCACAAATGTCTGTATTTTTTATTTATATCGAGATCATTATATCTTCTTCTCATATTGAAATCGCTTCTATTTGTGCTAATTTGTATACTGGAACTCTCGTTGTCACTACTATTTACACTTTCATTACAAATGTAACTATACATGTAACTGTCGCTGTAATTGTAACTACCGGCTGAAATGTAATTATCAATACTGATTTCAGAACGAAGATAACTATCAATGCAATGAAAAATGTGATTATTCCAACTATATTGAGTATCATACATATAACGATCGTAGTTGTGATTGTTACTTTGAGAACCATTATTCAGATAACTAAAAAAGGCACTTTCTAGTTCATTCATAAAAGAGCGATCGTTATCAATCTCGAAAAGAAAATTTTCAATATTTAAATATATCGAATAACTGTTACCATTACGATCCCTAACTAAAAAGAGGTCATCAGAGATCAAACTCCGAATGTCCCTGACATCGAAAAAAGTATCCATATTATTAGAACTGGAATTATCACTATCGTCCCAACTATCAATTTTTTTATCCCTATCATATATAACGGGATCTTCACTTCCACTGGTATTTTCAATAGGACCAAGACTATCCATTGATTTACTTAGCCCAGACCTATGTTTTAATTCCTCGTTAAACAACATCGAATGGAACCACCTTTTTTCCATAGAGCTTGCCTGCCCCCCTATTTGAATGTAAATACAATAGATGAATAGTCATTCGATGAATAATCATTTGAATATATCCTCTCGGAATAAGCATATAGATCCAATAGAATAATTAACTAATCACGGATGAGTCTTGAAAAAAAATCTTTTTTTGTGGGAATCTGGATATCACTTCACTATCAATCTATATGATGGAACCCTTTCTTCAATTAGAATAGAAAGAGAGGGTTATCCCGTGCCATGTACAAATTCGAATCAAAAAAATTTGTTCTCTCCTAGGAAGAATTCATTTTTGGAGAACTTTGGAGAATAATAAGTTTCTATTGCAATGCGGAAGGAAAAGGACAATATACGGGACGGGGATAAAGCGTTGTGACCATTGGCTCGATTCGACCATAGTCCGGAATTTAGGGGTATAGAAAATATTCTACTAATCCCATCTCAAGGATCCATAGGATTAATTATGGATCCAACAACTGAAGGATTTTCATTGTTGAGTCTTAGATCTTGTATTTAAGATTTTGTATACCGAAATCCAGTATGTATATATGCCTGGAAAATGAAATAGGAACCTTATTCATTATTCGGCTCAATCCTTTTTTAGTAAAAGATTGGGCCGAGTTTAATTGCAATTTAATTAAAGGAACGAATGGTAATTACTGGATTACAAAGTATCCATTGCTTCAAATTCGAATTTGATTTCCTTCCATACTTCACAAGCAGCTGCTAGCTCAGGGCTCCATTTGCAAGCTTCACGGATAATGTCATTACCTTGACGAGCAAGATCACGTCCCTCATTACGCGCTTGTACACACGCTTCTAGGGCTACTCGATTTGCTACGGCACCCGGTGCATTACCCCAAGGGTGTCCTAAAGTTCCTCCACCGAACTGTAGTACAGAGTCATCTCCAAAGATCTCGGTCAGAGCAGGCATATGCCAAACGTGAATACCACCTGAAGCCACAGGCAGAACACCCGGTAGAGAAACCCAATCTTGGGTGAAATAAATACCACGACTTCGGTCTTTTTCAATATAATCATCACGTAGTAAATCAACAAAGCCCAAGGTTATTTCCCTTTCCCCTTCCAGTTTACCTACTACGGTACCAGAGTGAATATGATCTCCACCAGACATACGTAATGCTTTCGCTAGTACACGGAAGTGGATACCATGATTCTTCTGTCTATCAATAACTGCATGCATTGCGCGGTGGATGTGAAGAAGTAAGCCATTATCTCGGCAATAATGAGCCAAGCTAGTATTTGCAGTGAATCCCCCCGTTAAATAGTCATGCATTACGATAGGAACTCCCAATTCTCTGGCAAATACAGCCCTTTTCATCATCTCTTCACATGTACCTGCAGTAGCATTCAAGTAATGTCCTTTGATTTCACCTGTTTCGGCCTGTGCTTTATAAATTGCTTCGGCACAAAATAAGAAACGGTCTCTCCAACGCATAAAGGGTTGTGAGTTCACGTTTTCATCATCCTTGGTAAAATCAAGTCCACCGCGGAGACATTCATAAACCGCCCTACCATAGTTCTTAGCAGATAACCCCAATTTTGGTTTAATAGTACATCCCAATAGGGGACGACCATACTTATTCAATTTATCTCTTTCAACTTGGATACCGTGAGGTGGGCCTTGGAAAGTTTTAACATAAGCAACAGGAATTCGCAGATCCTCCAGACGTAGAGCGCGAAGCGCTTTGAACCCAAATACATTACCCACGATGGAAGTAAACATGTTAGTAACAGAACCTTCTTCAAAAAGATCTAAAGGATAAGCTACATAACAAATATATTGATTTTCTTCTCCAGCAACGGGCTCGATGTCGTAGCATCTTCCTTTGTAACGATCAAGGCTGGTAAGTCCATCGGTCCACACAGTTGTCCATGTACCAGTAGAAGATTCGGCAGCTACCGCGGCCCCTGCTTCCTCAGGTGGAACTCCAGGTTGAGGAGTAACTCGGAATGCTGCCAAGATATCAGTATCCTTGGTTTCATAGTCAGGAGTATAATAAGTCAATTTGTAATCTTTAACACCAGCTTTGAATCCAACACCTGCTTTAGTCTCTGTTTGTGGTGACATAAGTCCCTCCCTACAACGCATGAATTAAGAATTCTCACAACGACAAGGTCTACTCGACATGAATTAGCCGTTAATGAAACCTTTCACAGGAATCTTTCACAAAACTCTCAACAAATATTATCAACTAATCAGAATGGTTGGTTGTTAGACTACGGTATTTGATTCGCCAAATACATCAACATCATTATTGTATACTCTTTCATATGTATGGCGCAACCCAATCCCTGTTTTTCAAGTTTCTAATCCCGTACTTTTTTTAATCTAAATTTAGAAAAAAAAGGAAATTCACTCTTGACAGTGCTATATGTTGTATATGTAAATCCTAGATGTAAAACTATCTGGAATTCGTCCCTGAAAAGGTAGAGAAGAGGCGGAAAACTATATGCTGAAATAAGAAACAATGGCCAATGTGAAAAAAAAAAATGAATCATAAATAGAGTTCAGGTTCGAATTCCATAGAAAATATGGGTGGGATTGTCTATAATGCTAGAGAACTGAAACGCTCCCTCATGGTTTTTATCCATCTACCTTTTTTTTAGGTTGTGAAATTGGAAAATTCACTCATTGAACGAGTAAACAATCGAATTGGAGTCGCTTGAATGGTACCAACGAAATCAAGTGCTAACTCCTATTTATTATTGAATTAACCGATCAACCTGCTTGCTATCGGACATTTTTTCTTCGGTTTACAAAATGCAAAGAATTTCTACATATTTCACTTTATTATCATTATGAAAACAAATCCTACCCCTTCGGGTCTCGGGGTTTCCGCACTTGAAGAAAAAAACCTGGGGCGTGTCGCTCAAATCATTGGTCCGGTGCTAGATGTATCCTTTCCCCCGGGTAAGATGCCTAATATTTATAACGCTTTGGTAGTTAAGGGCCGAAATACTGACGGCGAGCTAATTAATGTTACTTGTGAGGTACAGCAATTATTAGGAAATAATCGAGTGAGAGCTGTAGCTATGAGTGCTACAGATGGTCTGAAGAGAGGAATGGAGGTTATTGACACGGGAGCTGCTCTAAGTGTTCCAGTTGGTGGGGCGACTCTCGGACGAATTTTCAACGTTCTTGGAGAGCCTGTTGATAATTTAGGTCCTGTAGATACTCGCACAACATCTCCTATTCATAGATCTGCGCCTGCCTTTATACAATTAGATACAAAATTATCTATTTTTGAAACAGGGATCAAAGTAGTTGATCTTTTAGCTCCTTATCGACGTGGGGGTAAAATAGGACTATTCGGGGGGGCTGGAGTGGGTAAAACAGTCCTTATCATGGAATTGATCAACAACATTGCCAAAGCTCATGGAGGCGTATCCGTATTTGGCGGAGTGGGCGAGCGTACTCGTGAGGGGAATGATCTTTACATGGAAATGAAAGAGTCTGGAGTAATTAATGAACAAAATCTTGCAGAATCAAAAGTAGCTCTAGTCTATGGTCAGATGAATGAACCGCCGGGAGCTCGTATGAGAGTTGGTTTGACTGCCCTAACCATGGCAGAATATTTCCGGGATGTTAATGAACAAGATGTCCTTCTATTTATCGACAATATTTTCCGATTTGTCCAAGCAGGATCCGAAGTATCTGCTTTATTAGGCAGAATGCCTTCTGCTGTGGGTTATCAACCTACCCTTAGTACAGAAATGGGTACTTTGCAAGAAAGAATTACTTCTACCAAAGAGGGGTCTATAACTTCTATTCAAGCAGTTTATGTACCTGCGGACGATTTGACCGACCCTGCCCCTGCCACGACATTTGCACATTTAGATGCTACTACCGTACTATCAAGAGGACTAGCTTCAAAAGGTATCTATCCAGCAGTAGATCCTCTTGATAGTACGTCAACTATGCTCCAACCTCGCATCGTTGGTGAAGAACATTATGAAATTGCGCAAAGAGTTAAGCAAACTTCACAACGTTACAAAGAACTTCAGGATATTATAGCTATCCTTGGGTTGGACGAATTATCTGAAGAGGATCGTTTAACCGTAGCAAGAGCACGAAAAATTGAGCGTTTCTTATCACAACCCTTCTTCGTAGCAGAAGTATTTACGGGCTCTCCAGGGAAATATGTTGGTCTAGCAGAAACCATTAGGGGGTTTCAACTGATCCTTTCCGGAGAATTAGATGGTCTTCCTGAACAGGCCTTTTATTTGGTAGGTAACATCGATGAAGCTACCGCGAAGGCTGTGAACTTAGAAGTGGAGAGCAAATTGAATAAATGACCTTAAATCTTTGTGTACTAACCCCGAATCAAATTGTTTGGGATTCAGAAGTGAAAGAAATAGTTTTATCTACTAATAGTGGCCAAATCGGTGTATTACCAAACCACGCCCCTATTGCCACAGCTGTAGATATAGGTATTTTGAGACTACGCCTTAATGACCAATGGTTAAAAATAGCTCTGATGGGTGGTTTTGCTAGAGTAGGCAATAATGAGATTACCATTTTAGTAAATGATGCGGAGAAGGGTAGTGACATTGATCCACAAGAAGCTCAGCAAGCTCTTGAAATAGCTGAGGCTAACTTAAGTCGGGCTGAGGGCAAGAGACAAACTATTGAAGCGAATTTAGCCGTCAGACGAGCTAGGACGCGAGTAGAGGCTATCAATTCAATTTCATAACTAATTGGTGCGCCCCAATAAAAAAGTGAATTCCGTTTATACACCATATTTTGGTTCTGCGGATTGAGTCGAATCAACTGTAATGGCATTTCTCTAAAATAAAAGGGAGGGTGGGTAGAAAAACTTATTAGATACTAATTACTCCGGTATCTAATAAGTTCTACCTACTATTGGATTTGAACCAATGACTCCCGCCGTATGAAAGCAATACTCTAACCACTGGGTTAAGTAGGTCATTTATCATCACAAAGAGAAAGAAAGGGGCTTGTCATATCGATGAATTATAGATGCAATCTTATTTCGAAGCAATACCAATTCTTGGCAGGAAACAGATCAGAAGCTATCATGTTGGATCATAGAAGATTCATCTTGACAAGAAATTATTTCCATGATAAACTATCTATCACAAGGGCTATAGCTCAGTTGGTAGAGCAACTCGTTTACACGCGCGCCAATGTTTTTCAGGGGAGTCCATCATGCAATCAAAAAAATTGATCTTATTGATAAATCGGTGTCTTACTCTATATATTCGAGGGAACAATAGCCTGACAAATAGTTGGTTCGGTCCGCTTTGGGTGCCAATTTAGGCTCCAAATAGAACCCATCATTGATTCGATAATTGATAAGGTGAATACACAGCCCATTCAATGCTAGGCATAATGAGTATAAGGACCTCAAAAAAATATCTTTTCGTAATATGAACTTTAAGGTGTATGAAGTTTCATATTTGACTCTTTGAGCAGAGCGATAGAGACTCCATTTAACTTAGGTTGATCTAGGCCAGAGGCAGACCTACGTCAAGGTAACTCTTCTTTGAAACACTTTGGTATTGCTCCTGGATCATAATCTAAATAATGAATCAGAGCACGTGGAGCCATCTCGTTATCTTTCTGTTAAGAAAAAGTATGGCGGACTATCTGATATTTATATCAGTTGATGAAAGAGCCCAATGCAAAAAAAAATGCATGTTGGGTCTTTGGAACAGTTCGAATCATTTCGATAATAAAAAGTTTGATCTGTTTTACCGAGAAGGTCTACGGTTCGAGTCCGTATAGCCCTAAAAATTTTTATAGTTTTCATTTCCTCATTCTTGTTTGTTGGTTGTAGTCGGACAGTCGTTTGGCCCATCGAAATAGAATAATTATCACATGCTCCGAGCGATCCCCGCGGGTGAGCATGAAAGGGACAAAATTCATTTCAGTGGGCCCAATCAGTCTTTGTTTGATCTCGGATAAAAAAACTGTCCTTTCTTCTTTGTGGATAAATTACACACAAATTTTTCCTGTTTTCCTATCCAGGATCAAAGGGTTTGGGATATTCCTTTTCTTTTTGTACAAAATCTCTTTTTCTAGATCTCAATATACCCCAATCCAATTGCTCACCAGTCCAATTCTACCTATGCTTACTTTATGCAAGAAGATTGAGGGTCTGTTTGCACTTGGACGAGTTAAGAAGCCCCCAACTCATCGTTTTTTCGGGAGCAGAACCCAATTCGTTGTTTCAGAGATAATGACTGGTTCCTAACTCTATTAGTGTTTGTACCCCTATCGATTTCCATGAGTTGTTTGGGGATTTGGTCTGTCGAATCATTTGAGTTGATAAAGCGCGATTCGATTAGAAGAAGTTTCTTCTGTAAATTATTTAGGATTCGGCTGACTTTCCCGTTGTGATATACTTCGTTGTATAGGGTTCGTTCAACATAATTTTTTTTTTGCATGAAGGCTAACCCAGCGGTTGGTCTTACTTTTGAAAACTCATTTTAATTACATTAATAAGTATTCTCGCCTTTTCGGACCCATTTCAAGTACTAAAGATCGATATTCTAGATTCTTCTTTTAAGACTTCGAGTTCTAATTAAATAACCCACTTCTTTTTGGGGGGGATGGGTTGCAGGTCGAGGTAGTACAGACTCAAAAAATGTAAATTGGGGATAGAACCCTAGGGTTGTTAGATGTAAGGGTTTCTCTCAATTCAATGCATTGAATAAAATCCATTAAGTCTAGAACAAGGATAAAAAATAGAATAGGGCGATGCATTCAGTTTCCGTATCTAATCAATAGAAACAACAATCCTCTAACTGGATTGGATCTTAATGAAAAGAATAAACCAATACCCTTCGGTTTTATTATATGAATATTCAAAAAGGATATAACATACATATAGAATTGTTCATTTTCTTAATAGTATCTTAATTTAATCTTAATCAAAATTCTATATAAATTAGAACTAAAAAAAGATGTAATGTAATTCTTTTTTCTCTTTTTTTTATAGAAAATTTGAGACAAGATAAAAACGATAAGTTTGTAATAAGAGCATAATATGTCTCTAGCATATCGAAATAAGTGAAAATCGGATTCCACTCGATGAATCTTGAAACAAGAATGACCCACAGCAAAAAAACTGGGGAGTTCAATCAAAATTCATTGGTATTTCGACTAAAAAGTTATAGCTTAATTCAAATTCCAGATCGAATCGAAGAATACGGTATATATTTTTCCACATTCATAGGAGTGCATCTATGTTTCTGCTTTACGAATATGACATTTTCTGGGCATTTCTAATAATATCAAGTCTGATTCCTATTTTGGCTTTTTTCATTTCCGGAGTTTTAGCCCCGACTAGGGAAGGACCGGAGAAACTTTCTAGTTATGAATCGGGCATAGAACCAATGGGCGACGCTTGGTTACAATTCCGAATTCGTTATTATATGTTTGCTCTGGTTTTTGTTGTTTTTGATGTTGAAACGGTTTTTCTTTACCCATGGGCGATGAGTTTCGATGTATTGGGTGTATCCGTTTTTATAGAAGCTTTAATTTTCGTGCTTATCCTAATTGTTGGTTTAGTTTATGCATGGCGAAAAGGAGCGTTGGAATGGTCTTAGCTCCTGAATATTCAGACAATAAAAAGAAAAAAGAAGAAAAAAATGACATTGAGACAGTTATGAATTCCATTGAGTTTCCGGTACTTGATCAAACAACCCAAAATTCAGTTATTTCAACTACATCAAATGATCTTTCAAATTGGTCAAGACTCTCCAGTTTATGGCCGCTTCTGTATGGTACCAGTTGTTGCTTTATTGAATTTGCTTCATTAATAGGCTCGCGCTTCGACTTTGATCGTTATGGCTTGGTACCAAGATCGAGTCCTAGGCAAGCGGACTTAATTTTAACAGCCGGCACAGTAACAATGAAAATGGCTCCCTCTTTAGTAAGATTATATGAGCAAATGCCTGAACCAAAATATGTCATTGCTATGGGAGCCTGCACTATTACAGGAGGGATGTTCAGTACTGATTCTTATAGTACTGTTCGAGGAGTTGATAAGCTAATTCCTGTGGATGTTTATTTGCCGGGTTGCCCGCCTAAACCGGAGGCAGTTATCGATGCTATAACAAAACTTCGTAAGAAGGTATCTCGAGAAATCTACGAGGATAGATTTGGGTCTCAACAGAATAATCGATGTTTTACTACCACTCACAAGTTTTATGTTGGACGCAGCACGCATACTGGAAATTATGATCAAGGATTAGTCTATCAATCGCGATCCACTTCAGAGATACCTTATGAAACATTTTTCAAATACAAAAGTTCAGTATCTTCCCACGAATTAGTGAATTAGGGAGGCTGCTTTTCTTTTGTGCAGAAGAATAGCAAATGCCCTTCACTTCAATTTTCAAAAATTTCGTCGTAAACGTGAACTACTTATACAAATGAAAATCCGGGAGAGATTAAAAAAATGCAGGGTCGTTTGTCTGCTTGGCTAGTCAAGCATGGGTTAGTTCATAGATCTTTAGGCTTCGATTACCAAGGAGTCGAAACTTTACAAATAAAGCCCGAGGATTGGCATTCCATTGCTGTCATTTCATATGTATATGGTTACAATTATCTACGCTCTCAGTGTGCCTATGATGTAGCACCGGGCGGACTCTTAGCTAGTGTGTATCATCTTACGAGAATAGAGTATGGTGTGGATCAGCCAGAGGAGGTATGCATTAAAGTATTTGCCCCAAGGATAAATCCCAGAATTCCGTCTGTTTTTTGGATTTGGAAAAGTGCGGATTTCCAAGAACGGGAATCTTATGATATGTTGGGAATCTCTTATGATAATCATCCACGCCTGAAACGTATTTTGATGCCTGAAAGTTGGATAGGATGGCCCTTACGTAAGGATTATATTGCTCCAAAATTCTATGAAATACAAGATGCTCATTGAATGATACGAACCTAATTTTCTTTTTACGCCGCGAGATATTCAAGGAATTTTTTTACAGTCTCTTCTAGAGCAAACAGAGTAATCGAACTCTTTTTCCTATATATGGATATATGGATGCGCAAAAAAATGGGTCCTCATTGAGATTCCCAAATTTGGAAGATATTCTATTTCTTTTTTTATACAGACTTTAAGAAAAAGGGTAGGATTTTCTCTCTCTAGACATTCGGACGATAGCATGTATGTATGCTGATTCGTATCGAATTTGTATGAGTATCTATTATTAACCTGTGGGTTAATAATGGATGCTCAATGTCAGGAACTTAACAGTAGATACTCAATGTCAGGAACCAGATTTGAACTGGTGACACGAGGATTTTCAGTCCTCTGCTCTACCAACTGAGCTATCCCAACCCTTCTTGAGGCACCATCCCCATCCTACTAGAGGGCTTGGGTATATGTCAATTCAAGAGAATCAAAAAGCATTACAAAATCTTACCCAGGCCCTGGAATTTCCGGAATTTTCAAAAAAGAAAACTTTTGAAGTTGAAAATAATGCTGTGAACTGTGAATGATTCAAACGGGGATTCCTTGATCATAGATTTTCTTTTGTACATATATACCACAAGACTTGTGATACGAGAGAGGCTTTTCTGCTCCGATCCTTTTGTGAAATAGTACAGTGAATGATAAATATAGCTAATTTTCGGGCGCTGCCGAAAAGAAAAAAGAGTAGAAGTATAAATAAACAGTTAGGGAGTAAAACGGGCCTTTTTGTGGGGATAGAGGGACTTGAACCCTCACGATTTATAAAGTCGACGGATTTTCCTCTTACTATAAATTTCATTGTTGTCTGTATTGATATTGACATGTAGAACGGGACTCTATCTTTATTCTCGTCCGATTAATCAGTTCGTCAAAAGATATATCAGACTATGGAGTGAGTGGTTTGATCACTGAATATTCGATTCTTCCTTCAACTTGGAATAGATTCACAAAAATGATTCCTTTTTTTTTATGTAAAAAAAATTTTAGGGCGGCATTCATAGAATCTTTGATATTTCAGTACGTATACGTACGTCTCGTATATAGGTTTATCCCCCATTCTTTATGGAGTTTAAATTCAAATTGAATAGAAGGATTCCTCTACCAACGCAGTCAACTCCATTCATTAGAACAGCTTCCATTGAGTCTCTGCACCTATCCTTTTTTTATTCTCGCTTTCAGAAACCCCTTAATTTATTTTCTGAAAACAGGATTTGGCTCAGGATTGCCCATTTTTAATTCCAGGGTTTCTCTGAATTTGAAAGTTATCACTTAGTAGGTTTCCATACCAAGGCTCAATCCAATCAAGTCCGTAGCGTCTACCGATTTCGCCATATCCCCTTTTTAGTTTGAGCCGAAGATCTGGCCGGGATGCCATCCCTTTCTTTTTTTCGTTCATGCTGGAACCGTTAACCGTTGAATTCATTAGATACAGCTTATCTATCTAAAAGGTTTCTCTCTTTACTCCTCTTTGATTTCTTTTTTATCTACCCCTTTTTCTCTATTGAAGGACCTACATTTGGTTTAATCAGAAATGATTCTATCATTGATGTATCCGCAATTCAATATGGATGGATATATATCACATATATATTCCTCTCTTCCTCTCACTTTTCCCGCCCGATTTTAAATACTTGAACGTTCGATTCTTTTTTTAGAATGCCATATTTTTCTTAATTTCTAATAATTTAGAATTAAGATATTGATAATCATATTCATATAAATTATAAATATAAAAGAGAATTATGGAAAAGAAAAAATGTAGAATTTCTTCCCATTGAAAATTTTGATATCATATATCACTCTATTTATCGTTATATTAATTCTTATGTTATATTATATTGTTATAGAATACCATTCTATTCAGTATTCATTTTTTCTCTATTCATATTCATTATCGATTTTGAATAGCTAAGAGCTAAGTAGTTGACTGAATTCCTATGCACAACACAATTTCTGTTATGTGAGCCCGCTTAGCTCAGAGGTTAGAGCATCGCATTTGTAATGCGATGGTCATCGGTTCGATTCCGATAGCCGGCTTTTCTCTCTTTGTTCCATTTTATACTTTATTACATGATTAATAATGTCTGGTTGAACTCAAGGTATATTGAAAATACTTTTTTCCTTTTCTCAAAAATAGTGGATCTATTATGTCGTAAGAACTTCCAACTATGAATAAAAAACGGATTCGAGCGGTTGGTTAGATCTCTACAGAACAAATTAGGACAAAGTCTCCTTACCTTGCTATATATACAAAAGAGTCTGAATATTGATACAATTCATCTCATTCTTCTTTGTAGTACAGTACTTAACTTCAGTATATTTTTTTCGTTTATCGTTTAGTTCAGTCTTAATTTAGGTTTATTCTGTAAATAAAAAAGGAGTTTTTATGTCTCGTTACCGAGGGCCTCGTTTCAAAAAAATACGCCGTCTGGGGGCTTTACCGGGACTAACTAGTAAACGGCCTAAAGCCGGAAATGATCTTAGAAATCAATCGCGTTCTGGGAAAAAGTCTCAATATCGTATTCGTCTAGAAGAAAAACAAAAATTGCGGTTTCATTATGGTCTGACAGAGCGACAATTACTTAAATATGTTCGTATCGCCGGAAAAGCCAAAGGGTCAACTGGTCAGGTTTTACTACAATTACTTGAAATGCGTTTGGATAACATACTTTTTCGATTGGGTATGGCTTCGACCATTCCTGGAGCTCGGCAATTAGTTAACCATAGACATATTTTAGTTAATGGCCATATAGTAGATATACCAAGTTATCGCTGCAAACCCCGAGATATTATTACGACGAGGGATGAACAAAAATCCAAAGCTCTGATTCAAAATTATCTTGATTCATCCTCCCATGAAGAATTGCCAAAACATTTGACTCTTCACTCATCCCAATATAAAGGGTTAGTCAATCAAATAATAGATAGTAAGTGGGTCGGCTTGAAAATAAACGAGTTGCTAGTCGTAGAATATTATTCCCGTCAGACTTGAACCTAACTCAAATAGCAAGGCAAGGATTCGGAGAATTTTTCCCCCTTTTCGCCGAAGTAAATTGACCGAAGCTAAGGGGTTTGATCCGGATATTTTTCCCATTCATGTATCATAAATGGATCCGCGGGGATTTTTTTATGTCTTGGCGACCCTTTAATCAGTATTTTTCGTACCACCCCAATTAGGAATATAGAATTCATTTCAAAGAAAGGTCTACCTCGTGGAATAATCCTATTCCTTGTTATTTGATCCATTGTGGTCAATAACGCTCTTGAATTAGGCAAAGATAAGGAAAGAGAGGGATTCGAACCCTCGGTAAACAAAAGCCTACATAGCAGTTCCAATGCTACGCCTTCAACCACTCGGCCATCTCTCCTACAAAATTTTATGATTATGACCCAGAAATCGGGTGAATAGCGAGCCATTCATATTTATTTTTGCAATATAGGTACGACTAACCGATTATAACAATTCGAAATATGAAAATGGATGGGATTTTGGTCATAGAATTATTATTCTATTCTTTTTCCTTCTTTGAATCATAATCTGTAGGAAATATTAATTGAATGTTTAGAACGAGTCTTTTTTTATGTTATTTCGTCCTGTACAATTCCTTTGTTTGTGGGATTCTTTTCCCATGCGAGGTAATGAGAAGAATTATAGAATGGATTGCGAACTATGCCTAGATCACGGATAAATGGAAATTTTATTGATAAGACCTCTTCAATTGTGGCCAATATCTTATTACGCATAATTCCGACAACTTCCGGAGAAAAAGAGGCATTTACCTATTATAGAGATGGTGTGATTTGATTCTATTTAGTGTTCTCCGTCTTACGAGTAAAGGCACGCAGGGTTGGATTCGGTATAAAACGAAAGGCGTTTATTGAAATAAATCTGCAAAAAATCTACGCTTCTTGAAGGTGAAGTTTGGAAATAGAACAATTCCTTCTATTGTGTATCCCCGATTGATGCAGCCTCAGATACTTCAATTTTCTAATCTAGTATTGAACGAAAGGTTACACCTATAGGTTCTTCTGTATTAGAGGTCCATCCTACTCCATCAGTACCAATAGGCGGCATAGGGGAAGAAGCACTACACCTAGGAATCAACAAAAAAAACTTTGTTATAAATTATCCCTTTCCTTATCGGGATCGGAACTAACAAGAATGGTTGGGACAACAAACATCCATCTCGTTTGTACTTTGGATACCTATATAACCATCAAAGACTGTTGAAGTGACTAATTCCTGGAAATAGGGGGCGTTGAGGACAAAGAAATTGTTGGAGTAACCTTTTCTATCTAGCAACAACACGATTAGTGTTAAGAAAAGACCTCTTGCAGGAAGGCTGGCTAGAGATTTCTTGTAAAAACACTAGTCCCTGTCAGTTCATAATGAGAATATTTCAATATTCTTTTGGTTCCATGGATTATTATCATTCATTATGCACAGAAGGGAGGAGCCGTATGAGATGAAAATCTCACGTACGGTTCTGAAACGGGGATTCTTTGAATAGAATGAACGACCGTAACGGATGTCAGCTCAATC
>JAJJMC010009672.1:0-12637 GCA_023531435.1 Papaver californicum
CTTCCTCCATTGTCCCAGTGATGGGGTTTAGCTCATCATGTCCAAAAAACTCTCAAAAGATAGGTACATAGCTCAAAAAGTGTTTGAAAAGAAGAAAACAAATAAAAGAATAACAAAAAAATTGGCAACACTTATTTGTTTTGCATCCACTTTATTCTCACGTTCTCTCAAGTGTCTTTTCTGTCGCTAAAAAAACAGAAAGGATAACTGTCAAATGAATGACAGTTCTGTGGCATGTAGAAGAGATGAGAAACAGTCACAGTTTTTGCTGCGATTGTTCTCTTGTGTATTTTCTCCTTCTTCTTTTTTTCTTCTCCTTGATCTGTTTGTTGGAGATGAATTTTTTTTTTTTCTACTTTGATTTCTCGCCTCTGCCAGCCTCCCCAACTCTTCTCTTCGACTTGTATTTCTATTAGAACCAACAAATAACTCCAAATCTTCTCAAATATTTGAGCATATTTTCTTTTAATCCAAGATTATTCTCGGCAGTAAATACAAAGACTCGTGTTCTGATTTCGTTTGTTGCTTGAGTTGTTCAGACGATCTTTAATGTCATGGAAACACACTCGTATGATTTAGGAAACAAACTACTAGTTTTCCGATCTGTTTTCAAGAGCATAGATTTCACGAAACTGTTTTGTGTTGGGATAGTGACGAGATATTATTTCATATTTTGAGAGTTTAAAACATGTATAAACTATATCAATAAGGCAATAAGTTATTCTTGTCTTAAAAAATCTCGAGATCTTCTCTTAATCTTAACAAATAATTCACGTTGTTACAATAACGAATAGAGTACCAAGTAAGGATTCGTTCTTACAGAGAGCATGGAATTGTTATTTGTTGTCGAATTCTTAAGTCACCAAGGGGGTGGGGTGCTGTTGAATTATCAAGCTAAACTAAACTAAACTAAAGTGGAATTTTTTACAGGCAAGAAGAAAATTGAAAAATATTGGTTTAGGGTTTTGTCTTCAATTACAAACATATACTTGAATTAATAATTAGAAATTTTATCTAATCTCTTATTATCAAAAACCCTAGAATATATCATTGCGAATCTATCCCGTTAATTTCCTAGAATCATCGTATACCACGATGATAAATATTCGAAATCTACCTAGAGAACAACCCAACGCATCCCACAATCATATTCAATTCTTTAAGAGAATTAAAATTTGTGAAATAGGCTAATCAGTGCAACAAATTACTATGAGTAATTTATTCAAACAATGGTCAAATTCTACATGCAATTATATGAAAGTATCCCTATAATCAATAATCATACTGTGCTACTTGTAATTAAGATTTGTCAACTTTTTTGTATTAACCACACCAGTTAGCTCTAAATATGAGTATTTACTCAATTAATTGTCCACTTAACTAAACAAACATTCAATAATATTGTAAAACTTTAATATGGAATTGTTAAGCACAGTAGAATTTGAACTATAATTATGAGAAAAAACTAAGTTACGAATCAAGCAACATGTTTGTAATATTCAACTACATCCTTGACCAATAAAAACTATTTACCTACTAAACCTACGGAAAATTATACAATAAGAAAAGATCTTAGTTCAATGTGTCTAGATGTTGTTCTAATCTTACCTTTGTATAGGCTTTTAGAACCTCCTCTTAATCCTTATCACATAAGGAAACCTAGATAAAATAGGAAATATTATATTAGTGTTGATGGTGGTTTTTTGACAAGGAAAAACTTATAATTTTATGAATTTGTATCAGAAATACATAGTCCCTTATAGGCTTCATCAATGTCTATTGGAGTTCTGTACTGACCTCTATCTCATGTATATGGTGTTAGGGATTCACCAAGATGAACTCTCGGTATTCTATATATATTTAGTAGATTTACCGAGTATTTCAGTATTTATACTATGCTCACCTCTGTATTGAATCTACATTTATTGGACATCTCTTGGATGTTCTCTGATCATTGAGTAATATTGAACTTGTCACAAGTCGTAGAACTTCCACGACTGAATTCCTTGAACTTGCTTTGTATACACACCAATAATCAGATTCTCATCTGTTACTCTACTCACAGTATCTCTATATGAAATTATTCTGAACAACAACTTAGTCCATATAAACCTTCAATACTTAAAACCTATTTTCTAAAAATATCTTTATTCGCTTGAATGAATTCCTAAGTTTATTCATAGCTATTTGATAGACACATTTTTGTGTCTAAATTGTGCTCAATTCTCTATTTTGTTAATGCTTGATTTTATTCTATTTACGAGTTTTTATGTCTTTGTAGGTATTTTTGAGAAATAAATATTTGTGGAAAAATCGTCTCAAAAAGTGATAAAGGCAACCCCAGAAAAAATTACTAAAGGCACCCAGACAGTTGTTAAAGGCACCCCTCTTTCAAAATTCAAAAAAATCGAAATTGGCGGGAAAAGAAAAGCTTTACGTGAGAAACTTATGGATGCTGTTGAACCGAAATCAAAGGGGTTTAAAACTTGTTTTTGATATCCCAAATTGAAGAAACACCCAAGATATGATCAACACACGTTAACCAGAGTGATTCACGCCGGAAAATGTGGCTGGAAAATTCAAAATATGGCCGGAAAAGGAGTTACTCTCGGATTCGGATCATCACGTAATTGGAGTTTGATTTGGACTCTTCTTTGAGTCCTTATCGGTTGAGAAAGGTTCCTAGGGTTTACTAACCCTATATAAAGCAAAGAGAAGCAAATAAAATCTAAGCCAGAGCCACCGAAAAAATTCCAGGAAAAAAAAAAGCTTGTTGCTGGCGGGAAGAACAGAAAGAACAAAAGGCTCCAGAGAACTGTCATTTTTTCTGTTGCATATTCTTTCAAACTTTTGTATCTGACGGAGTTCGTACTTTATTTCTGTCTTCTTAAGCAACGTAGAGAACATTCTCTTTAACGCTTATAAGCGTATCAGTTCTTCTGTGTTATCTTTATTTTATCATTGTAGACACTTTTTGAGCTATGAAAAACTATTTTAAGAGTGTTTCCAACATGATGAGCTAATCACCATCACTGGGGCGACGGAGGAAGCTATTTTTCAAATAATAAAGTGGTAATTCTTATTTTATTTATTTATTTGTAATTCTTTTACTATTATTTGCTTTGAATTAAAATTGGAAAAAATGGGTTTTATCAATTAGTTGTGTTTTCTTTTGATAAGTCATGCTGGGATTAGAGCTTTTGACGTCTCATGCTTTCGATTTACAACTATTATTTTGAAAACCTAACTTTGACAATATTTTGAATAAACTGAATTACGAGTTGCAAGATTTTTATCACTTGAAAAATTGACTAATGGTGGAATCCTTAGTCTCAGTCCTTCCCCAAATTTGAAATCAACTTTACTTTAATCTGTTTTATTTTAGTTATTAAAAATTAGGATTAAAAATCGAATCTTTACAAGTCTGAGTATTGAACCTTTTACCACTATTAAAAAATTACATCAATTTTTGGCGCCGCCGATGCTGACTTGTTTTTAGTTTTTTTAGGTTAGTTAGTTTAACTAAATTTTTATTCTTACTTTGTTATATTTTACGTTTCTTTGGGTATTTCTCTTTTTGCTACGGGTTTTGGATTTTGGATTGAAAGGAAATAGAGCCAAAGACTTTGGTGATTAAAGACTTGGAGTTAAAGTTAAAGCTTAAAGAACGGAAAAGAAGACAAAAAATTTTATTTTTTATTTTTATTTTTTTAGATTTTATTTGTTTAGACAATTGTATTAGGAAATTTTTATTGTTTCTGTAATTTTTCTTTTATTTTTGGACACTTTTTGGACTTTATTTTGGGACTTTGGACATTATTATTATTTTTAAACCCTACGGAAGGGTAATTTAAATATAAACTGCAACAGGGAAGGATGACAATTACGATATTGTCTCGGCCCCTCGGGTTCGTACAATGATACAGGAGTTGGTGGCCCGAGTCGACTACAACTGATTCATCCCCCGTCTGGTACGGGAGGTAAGACTCGATCAACCCACGAATCCCCTACAAGTGGGTTTACTGTATTCCTTCGTGTGCATATATGCTGAGGACCTGAATACGGATTTACTTTTCTAGTAAAGGTCAAGAATTGGCCATATAAGATAAGGACTCGGATTTCATCATCGTTTACTTCTTGCCCGCTTTAGGAACACGTTACCAAACGCGAATCTAAGCCTAAAATTTGACTAGAAAGAAACTTATAGGGTAACGAGCTTATATCAAACTCGTTCAAAAGGACTGTATTGGTTAATTTGTTAGCCTAACTCGAAGTTCAGGAAGATTATTTTAAGTTGATTAGAGCCGCCTTGTAACCCAGGGAAAAGTTGCCAAAGAGCCAGGGTTATCAAAGCTTCTTAGAGCTTACCATGTTTCTCTTCGACTTAATCTAACTCGGATCGTTCTAAGAGGTTTTCTAAAACCGTAACTAGTTCCCTTTCGAAGGAATAAAAGATGGTCTACAAACAATCTAAGTTGAGCCATCATGTTTTTTGTTTGCTAGATTCAATAGGTTTGATTTGGTTGAGTCAGCCTTGCTTGTGATTGTTTAGAACCCCTTCCTATTAGGATTTATTTTCTTAGATTTATTTTTTTAATATATTAGGAAGTTTTTAGAAAATGTCGAACTGTTATTATGAGGACCAATACAATGAATATCCGACTGAATTTCAAAATAGACATTATCCATACTATCAACATTGTGTGGATAGTAGTCGGGATCACCACCAACCTTTTGGAGGTTATTACTCATACCAGAGTGATCCTAATTACTATTCGTACACACACCCGTCTTATAAACATGAAAGTGAGCAAAATTCGAGTTCTTTATCTTGGAGGGATGCCCTAAAACAGATGCAACCTAGTAGTTCTTATAATGAACCTATTATGTCTCTAGAAGAGTCACACGAGCAGTTGCAATCTAGCAGTATTGCTCTAGTTTTTTCTCTAGAGATTTCCATCAAGAAGTGCACTGAGGATACAAGAAGAATCATAAAGGAGATGACTGAGAATAGACATAGGTTCGCATTAAGTATGAATGAAATTTCTGCAAAGAATAATATTGCTCAAAATGATCTTAATTTCCAACATAGTGCTACCTTTGATAATGATTCACCTAGTCAAGAGAACGAGGATATAATTGGTAATACTACTTATTTAGACGAGGTTCAAACATCTTCATATTATTATGATGATGAGGATAGTGTTTATAATGAACTTGAAATATACAGGCAGAGTGATCAAGAAATTGTCACTCCAATTGTGCTTCATGATGATAGTGTTATTTTTGGTTCAGATCCAAATAATTTTAATGATTATTCACCTATTCAAAAGGAAGAGGATTTGACTAAAGATACCATTGTTTTAGACAATGTAGAACTTTCTTGTTTTGAAGCCGATAATGGTTTAGAGGAACGAGTTTATCCCGAGAATACTGTTGTAGAGTCCAACGATTTAGAAACAATAGTCTTAGATAACAAAGATAGACTCGTAGAGATTTTAAATATGAGTGAGGATGCACCACCTGAATATAACCTAGAAGAAGCAATTGACTATTTTCGTGAATCCGACGATCTAATAGTTAGGGAAATTATGAATAGTCTATCTAAAAACACTGAAAACTCTAAGTTTGGGGGTGACTATCATTCTCCCTGTGCTTTACCTTTGACTCTTAGAAAGGTCCCTAACTTGGGACTTGACATATGCACCTCTACCAGTTTACAAAATCATCTTCAAACTAGATTCCCTGAGCCTGTTGATGTCCAGAAAGAAGTTCAGTTGTTAGAAATCCATCATCTGGTTGATGTGGTTTACCTAGGCGATAATACCAAGATTGACTTTGTTTTCCCACCAAAATATTTTCTTCCATATGTGGGAATGTATGAATTTCAAATGTGCCAGTTATTAAGTTTTGAGACTAAGCCTAATTACTTTAGGGAATTAGAATCGACACATTTGCTTAAGAATGACCACCTTCATAGTAGTCAATTGTGTGAGTCAAATATGTTTGACTTTGAGGATCCACAATTATTCAGGTTATTATTATGTGCTTCTAAGTTCTTAGTTGAGTTACTTCAGACTCTACAACCTGATCCTGTTGATCCTGCTTATGAGGAAATCCAGCCCATGAAGATATTTTATCTAGACCCTTTTATAGAGCCTGAACCTGAAGCACAGCTGGAAGTAGTTGTCTTAAACAGAAAACTAGATAAGGGTGTGCTCAGTTTGTTCATTTTCTTGGCCTGTTGCAGTTTCTTCTTATTTGTGATAGCACTATTTGATTCAGATGACCCAGAGTTGTTCCGACTATTGCTATATGATTTTATGAGGTGACTAATTATTTCTTATTCTAGCTGAAGACGTTAAACTTAGCACTTCTTGGAAGGTAACCCATGCTCATGCGACACGGTAATATCTTTCATTAACTCCTTTTCTTCGATTAGTAACAGTTTCTCCTTGTTCATGTATTTAATCATTCATCGTTAGAGACATTAAGGACATTGTTTGATTTAAGTTTGGGGGTAAGGGAGAAACTTTCAATGAAATATGAAACTCCAAAGTCTAGAAACTTGTGAACAATTCAGGATGACACTGACCATTCTAGGTAGATGGAAACTTAGCTCCTTTTCTATAGGAATTGGTGTGCCCGACTAAATGGTCCATTCATAAAAGGACAGAGTTCAGGTGTTAGAAATAACATGATAGTTGTCACCATATCTCGGAGTCTATCTCGACCATATCACTTTCTGTTTTTATTTTTTGAAATTTTTGTGTTTCTCTAAGTGATTTGGTGGGGCATCAATATCGAATTGTTATCGCCGCCAGGATGAAATAGAGTGTTTGAGATCAAACCCTATTTTTATAGGTATTTAGAAAAAATAAAAAAAAATCAAAAATCAAAAAAAAAATCGAGTGTTGACACTTTGATAGCAATATGTGTGTGTTCTCCCTGTCTCCTTCGCCTAAGCAAGCGTGGAACACAGGATCCATGGGAACTATCATGTTAGATGCTGATAAGGACCATGCGCTTGGATTCAATTTGATCCAATCATGTTGTCAGTGCATTTATAATTATTTTATTTTCAGTAAATCGGTCGCTGGGACCCTTGTATATACCAGTTGAATCGATATTACTATTACGATTAAGAACATGTATCTCAATCCATTAGGATTCATCCTGGTACTGACCTTAAGACAAATATGGGAAACACCGTTCACCTTAGTCAACATACGCAAACTTCATTTTGTCCACATCCATCTTCTAAATCTTTTCATGTGATTGAACTTTGATAGATTCTTAGTATTGTGGTTGAACGACTATCTAAGTAGAGCTTTGTTTTCTTATATATGAATTTTAGTATGCTTGAGTAAAAACTCGTGTACAACAATTGGACTCATACAGGGTAATGATTCCCAGAGCCGAAGAATTTAGTATGCCAACTAAATAGTTTGTTTAGTGTTTATCCTCAATCGTTCACGAGTAGTTAAAACTTGGATTAAAGGTTTTACGGGTATACCTCTTGTAAACCCTCACGAGACAAAACTCGTCCACTAGGGACACCTAGGGGTTTAAAGGCTTATTACATATGCTAAATGTAGTCGCGATTCCTGCGAAAGTGAGTTAGCATTTTATTTTATTTTATTTCTAGATTAGATTTGCTCGAGGACTAGAAAATAGTAAGTTTGGGGGTATTTGATAGACACATTTTTGTGTCTAAATTGTGCTCAATTCTCTATTTTGTTAATGATTGATTTTATACTATTTACGAGTTTTTATGTCTTTGTAGGTATTTTTGAGAAATAAATATTTGTGGAAAAATCGTCTCAAAAAGTGATAAAGGCACCCAGACAGTTGTTAAAGGCACCCCTCTTTCAAAATTCAAAAAAATCGAAATTGGCGGGAAAAGAAAAGCTTTACGTGAGAAACTTCTGGATGATGTTGAACCGAATTCAAAGGGGTTTAAAACTTGTTTTAGATATCCCAAATTGAAGAAACACCCAAGATATGATCAACACACGTTTACCAGAGTGATTCACGCCGGAACATGTGGCTGGAAAATCAAAATATGGCCGGAAAAGGAGTTACTCCCAGATTCGGATTATCACGTATTTGGAGTTTGATTTGGACTCTTCTTTGAGTCCTTATCGGTTAAGAAAGGTTCCTAGGGTTTACTAACCCTATATAAAGCAAAAAGAAGCAAATAAAATCTAAGCCAGAGTCACCGAAAAAAAAAGCTTGTTGCTGGAGGGAAGAACAGAAAGAACAAAAGGCTCCAGAGAACTGTCATTTTTTCTGTTGCATATTCTTTCAAACTTTTGTATCTGACGGAGTCCGCACTTTATTTCTGTCTTCTTAAGCAACGTAGAGAACATTCTCTTTAACACTTATAAGCGTATCACTTCTTCGGTGTTACCTTTACTTCATCATTGTAAACACTTTTTGAGCTATGAAAAACTATTTTAAGAGTGTTTCCAACATGATGAGCTAATCACTATCACTGGGGCGACGGAGGAAGCTATTTTTCAAATAATAAAGTGGTAATTCTTATTTTATTTATTTTTTTGCAGTTCTTTTACTATTATTTGCTTTGAATTAAAATTGGAAAAAATGGTTTTTATCAATTAGTTGTGTGTTTTTTTGATGAGTCATGCTGAGCTTAGAGCTTTTGATGTCTCATGCTTTCGATTTACAACTATTATTTTGAAAACCTAACTTAGACAATTTTTTGAATAAACTGAATATACGAGTTGCAAGATTTTTATCACTTGAAAAATTGTCTAATGGTGGAATCATTAGTGTTAGTCCTTCCCCAAATTTGAAATCAACTTTACTTTAATCTGTTTTATTTTTAATTATTAAAAATTAGGTTTAAAAATCGAATCTTTTCAAGTCTGAGTATCGAACCTTTTCCACTATTTAAAAATTACATCACTATTCTCAGTTGAATTCTATGAACTCACTCTAATAAATTCCGGGCTCAATTCTCCCATGATCGTTTCTTGGATTATATCTAAATATCTAAGTCCAGACGTCCGGAGATACCTGTTAAGATTGGCATCGGGTACCAAAACAATACCCTATCCTCTGGCACTAGAAACTGCTAGCACCAGCATCTTTTACTTTGTTAGTAGCGCTAGCGTATCCTTGATAGCGCCAGAATTCTTGCTAGCCCCATCTACCCTACTAGCCTCAATGACCTTGCTGGCCCCAGCGTCAGTGCTATGCCCAGCGTCTCTGCTAGCGCCAACGTCTTTGTTATCCCCAACGACCTTGCTATCCCCAGCGTCCCTGTTAGCGCCAACGTCCTTGCTAGCCCAGCGCTATTGCTAGCCTCAGTGTTTCTGCTAGCGCCAACGTCCTTGCTATCCCCAATGTCATTTCTGGCCCTAACATCCTTGCTAGCACCATCATCTTTGCTAACACCAGCATTTGCCAACACCGTGACATTGCTATTGTTATCCTTGTTCACGATCTCCCTAGGATATCGCCAGCTCCTTCTTCACATATACTACCTTAGCGCTAGCCTAGTGTTAATGCAAGCACTATACTTCTACTCTCGGGCACATCCTAGTGCTAGCACCATAATTGCTCACAGCGCTGGCCTATTGCCAACACTAGCTTATTATTCTAGCATAATGCTAGTGTATCAATTCTCAAAGACATACTGGTCTTTCTTTACTAGTACTAGCGGTAACCAATGCCTTATGCTCTTGGTGCAATGCCATCTCTTTATATTGATCACGAGTATTTCGATTCTGAGCTATCTCCTCGGCGCTCTGAGTTACAAATATTATACAAGTAAGCCTCTCAGCTGAGATCCCTTAAAACACCAACATCGGTCATTCATACTATTAATGAGTGCCCAACTTGCTCAAATGCTCGCGCGCAGATGGAATCACTATTACATCTCATCGTTTAAGAGTTCATCGTTCACAGCCTATCATCAGATATCAACACTTTGGGCATGTCTACGACGTCATCAGAGCTCAGCGCTCAAATAATATGAATACAGTCTACCACTAAACTTACTATTTTTACTAGACTTAGCACTGATCAGTCTACTTAACCACTTAGTGAACTGAGCAACTTGCCTCACTAATTTTAGTAAGTTATTATCCTGACTTAACCAAAATAGTAGTAGTCCAATGTACGAGACATCAAATATGTCACATGGGGGGATTCTCATTGGGGTACTGGTCTGGCGGTTTACGTCAACGTGCGACGTGACAACACATCCATGACGGGAAGGTAACAAGTAGTGCGACGGTTTAGAACAGTCAAGAGAATAAGGGAGTAATGGTCATGGCCGATTTGTGTTTTATAATATAAAGGAGTCGTCATGACTCATGATCGTGATTTATCGAACATGGCGACTCCTTTAAAGTTTGAGTAAAAAAAATAGAGTCGTCATAGTCTTAAATTTCAACCATGACAACTCTTGGCAATAAATAGAAAAAAAAATCGTCATGGTCTTAAATAATACTTTTCATATGCATGTAGGTTGAGTCGTCATGTTACAAATAATAAACCATGACGACTCTTATTTAAAACTTGACGACTCTATAGGGTCAAAAAACACTCATTTTGTCCTAATTTAGGCAAGAGTCGTCATGCTTAAAAAAGAGTCGTCAGGTTAAATTTTAGAGTCGCCATGCTTGATACTTTAGAATATGACGACTCTATTTTTTTCTATTTATTGTCAAAAGTCGTCATGGTTGAAATTTAAGACCACGACGACTCTATTTATTTATTTATTTTCAATTTTACTCAAAATTTAAAGGAATCATCATGGTCTCAAAATCGCATGACGAGTCCTTTCAAAATTGTGATTTTTTTTAAAACATTATCAAAATATAAATATTAAAAACTAAAAAATAAAAAGTTTTAAAAAAATTAAAAATAGTAAAAAAAAAAAAAGTTACAACAAAAAAAAATAAAAAAATAAAAAAATAAATAGGATAACACGTGTCACAATCTTAAGAATTAGGGTAATATACTCTTTTTAATATATTTAGACACCCCTTATCCACCTCCCATGGATGGGAATAGGGTAATCTCATAACCCCTTATTAATCCTACCAGCCCCCGATTAAGCTAGGAAAAACTTACGTACAACTCTAATACCTGATTTTATAGAAGCTTTCTCTCGGTCATACACAACGAACTCTTCACATACAATGGTAATACATGTCAATCACACTACAAAGAGTTTTACATTCTGATCTCAACATTTTCTCTGCTTCATGTGCATCCGTTTTCTTGGTCCATCTATGTTCTTTTTGCTTGGCAGTTATTTGAGATAATTCATCATCCTTCGAACCAGATTCTTCACCCTCCTCCTTAAGACCAACTCATCATCCTTCCTTCTTTGTGACTGAAGCAAGATATGAACGACCATTTTTTAGTTTAGACATGTTTTGTACGACTTAATCTCTTGAATCGAAAGTATTTATACTGTATATTTATTTTCATCCTGAAGCACTTAGAAACATCAATCCAAGGTGTTGTCACAAGATCGGTACGCATCATTCTTTCGGTTCCTGGCTGAGTAGACCACCATTATGGGATTGGGAGGGAACCTATTCCTTTCCGGTCTCTTTCTTCATCGATCGCTCTGTACAACTACTGGCTCTTAACTTAGCAAAGCTTATTCACTTGGTCACTTCACCTAATAAACAGGTTGCCATTGGTTGACCACCTGGGACCAGTCCACCCTTTAAGAAGCGCGTACGACACGCGTACAGAGATAAGTTGGTGCGCAACTCAAATATGCATGTCCATGCGCTAAAAGATAATAACTAGCATGGGGTTGTTGGTGTTTTTCCACTAAACTATAAAACAAAAACAATGCAGCAGCATGCAGTATCAGGGACCATTCTCAAGTCCTCAACTGACTCGCTTTTTGGACTTGCCTGTTTTACTCGGACAAATTTAGCAGAGAGAGAGAAAGAAAGTACTGAGTGTTGGAAATAAAAATGGCTAATACTAAAATTAAGAGTTTATTACTTAAAATGATTTTTGTTATTATAATTAATTTGATGGGTGCTAGGATCACTAGTCCAAACTTGGGTGGAATTATAGCCATCCATTTTCACTTCTTAGTGAATGAGAAACCTTTGGTTGTCCCACATTGGGCAAACAAATGAGGAAGTTCATGCGTATTACCACAAACGTTCTATATAAGGAAAAGAACTAGTGGATTGGATATGGACTTGGGAAATGGACTAGTGGGCAAATGCATACATGTGCGGTGCGAAGCACCGCAGGCCGCGGGCTTGCGGGCTTGCGGTGAGTTTGACGTGTGCTTGGCGCGTGCTTGGCGTGTTCCTGCGAGTGCACACGTGTACCCATCAATGAGAAAACGTTTCTTTATTTTAAATAAATATTTTACCGTTTTGAATTAAATGAAAAATAAAATCATAAATATTTTTTTAATTAAAAATCTTAACGTTTTGTTTTAATGGGGATTTAATATTTCAAATTAAATTTTTCACCGTTTTAAAACTCAAAAGATTACTTCTCCTATAAAAGAACAACAATGCTAAGGTTTTCGTTTACCCCAGTCGCAGCCACTGTCCTGACGACTTTTTCCCTCTTCTTGCTTTGATTTGCGCACTAGTTTACTTTCATTTTTTCT
>JAJJMC010009692.1:0-26100 GCA_023531435.1 Papaver californicum
TTGTAAAATTTTAACATTTTGTACAATCACAATCGGTAGTTTAAGAATTTCTTAAACTACCGATTATGATAAGTAGCCCCAAATTGGAAATCGATTTTTTTTGTAAAATTTCAACAATTTGTACAAGCAAAATCGGTAGTTTCAGAAATTCTACAACTACCGATTATAATAAGTATTCTGACAAAAACAAGTAAAATTTTAGAATCGGTATATTAACATAACCATTTACTTCCGATTACAACCAAACTATGAGAATATAATTGAAAATTTCTCATAATTGGTAGATAAAGTTAAGCAATTACTTCCGATTACAACCAAACTCTGACAAAATATTTATAAATTTTTCAGAATCGGTACATAAAGTTAAACATTTACTAGTAATTACACTCTCGACTTCATGAACTCAAAGCTTTCAACAAATATGAATTCTTTTCCTTTTTCCTGATAGTAGTGTGTTTTTGCGACATCCTCCTACACAGGCATTGAACAAAAATAACATAATTCATCAAGTTTACTAGGTTTTTATTATTGGAAGATCTTAGAACTTAGCTTATGTAAAATATGCTTACAAATTGTTGGATCGACAAGCCTAAATGGGTGCAGTTAAAGATCCGTTGTTGTATAGCTAAATAATCATCTATCGCTATTCGAATAAGTTGGTACCTATCGTGAATTTGTTCAAGAGATCTTTGCTTTGGATTTCCATAATCTCGCACATATTTGATGTAGATCCTCCCCCAAAAGGTTTCGGGTGAACCCTTCCAGCCATGACATCTTCATGTAGGGTTTCGTTATACCATGTTTTAATTATAGTGAAATCTTCAGCGGAGTCAAATGTTGCCATTCTTGTAAGTAGAGTTATGAAGTGAGTTACAAAGAGGAGATGCTTAAATGAAATTTTAGAGTGTATTAAACTAGGTGTGTGTGGTATTTGGTTGAGAAAAGAAAGGTGTATTTTTAGGATAATTTCAAAAACTAGTCGTCGATTGTACTTTCATTCTAAATAACCTGCTAAATAATTGCTCAAATATCATTAGTCATAAAAGAAAACAACAATCGGTAGATAATAGATACCCTAAACTACCGATTATGTAAGTTGCCCGAAATTGGAAATTGGAATGTTTTCAAAACTCCTGGACACTAACAATCGGAAGGTTAATTTCTGTACAAACTACTGATTATGTAAGTTGCCCCAAATTGGATATCGTAATTTTTTCAAAACTCATGGACACTAACAATCGGTAGTTTAAGTAATTCTTAAACTAGCGATTGTTGTTGAATGTACACAATCGGTAGTTTATGAAATTCTTAAACTAGCGATTGTGCTTGGAATACCCAACCCAACGGCTTTTTTTTTTGAAAAAAATAGTCGTTGGTAATAAAACACTATAAAAGGAAATTATCCCTTTCAAGGTGATTCACATTCTCACCTATCCCTTTCAACCTCAATCTCCCATATCCCTTTCAATCTCATTCTTATTCTCACATTTGATTTTGAATGGATCTTCAATACACTAATGATGAAGATGTGGCCATCATTAGATCGTGGGTAACGATCATGGAGCACGAAACTGCGTATTGGAACGACAATAACCGAGCCACTAATGAAAATTGGATGCAGGATCATAAAACCTATCCTTGGTGGCAGCGTGTGTTTCAGATTTATGTGGCATTAAACGGAAATAAAAATCAAAGGACTCCCGGAGGCATAAGGACAAGGTATGAGGTGTTGTCTGAACGGTTGGACAACTTGAAAGAGGAAATAAAACTGGGATGCCGAGCTCGTCCCACCGAATCGCATGTGGCAATAGTAAGTGTTTTACGTTAATAAGTCGTTCATTAAAAAGAGTTTTCAAGCATTGAAACTTATAATTGATTTGTTTTTTCAGTGGGTGATAGCTCTCCACCAATATTTCGTTAAGCATGGGGAGAATTTTATGCATGAGGATTGCTACCGGATAATGGAAGAAAGTACCTTGTTCGGTTTCCACCTATATGCTAATTGATTTATTGTATTTCATTTGCTGTAATGTTACATGTATGCCTTTTCCATTCAATGAAATGATTTTACGTTCAACTGTTTTACAATAGAATAATCGGTAGTTTACGTGTACAAATAACTACCAATTATGTGTCATTTTGGATCCAGTAGAATAATCGGTAGTTTAGGTGTACAAATAACTACCGATTGTGTTCGATGTTTTTGAGTATAACTAACTAGCATAGTCGGAAGTTTAACCGTATACGAAACTATCGATTACCACTAAAATTTTGTCCAGTTAATTAATCGGTAGAGTATGACTAAACCTAACTACCGATTGTGCTTGAAGTTCATGGGCAATGAAGAACATCACAATAATCGGTAGTTAACATAAACACGAAACTACCGATTATAACATTTTAGATTTTAGGTTTAGGGTTTCAAACTTTTATTAGTGGACGATTTTGTAGTAATTATTTGATAAGTAAAATGATATTTTAGTATTTTTACATATCCTAGGTCACCCTTTAGTTTTTCTCATTGGATGACTTTAAAAAAGTAACCCCTAAATAGTTTTTATTAACCCTTAAATTCGCGTGGTTAAATAACCGGTAAGGTTGGTTTTTAGGCTTTAGATTCGTTAAACATTCTTCGTTTTTAAGATAAAAAAATTGATAGTACCTCTTTTCTCTTTTTCTGTGACTAATAAGGGGTATTAGCTGTCAGATTGAAACTGATAATCGGCGCTCTAAACTGGGGGGATAGATAAGAAAGACAGTTTCATCCGGGTAGATTCTATTGTGGATAACCAGGTGGCAAATTTGTTAGTCTTCCTTAGAAACTGCAACACTTTTTTTTGTTCTTTATCTTTTTGGATTTTGTAGTTCTTTCCTCAAAACCTGCCTCTTAAGACACGCATCCGAAGAAGCCCAATGGGGCACTCTAAGAACTAACTTTGTCTTTGTTTGTAAACTTCTTTTGATGGTAGTACTACAATTTACAAAACATCTCCTTGAAAATGGACCCAGCTTAGTTAGACTATAACCCCTTTTCAGTCTTTCAGTACTTTACCACGATTAGTAGGACCCTACTTATATATCCACTTCTTTCTCATCAAGTATTAGTAAGACCCACTTGATCATTGGTTAATCACTTTGATCATTTCTTCTGACCATTAACACTTTGACTAGTATCCTTAAACATGGCTGTTCAATCAGATTCCATAGCAACAAAAATTAGGATATATGTTGATTAATTTTGGGTAAAATATGTATAATGTATTTATATACATATTAAAAAATATTTATTAAACCCTTCCCAATTTACAGGATGTCATCCGGGACGATTCCAATGGAGTAAACAAATAAAAAAAATCTAATTTATGGGCCATTAAGAAATAAGTGAATAAGCAAACACGAAAAGTGAATAAGCAATTCCAATGGTTTACCTATGGGGTGAAAAAATAAACGTTTTGCTATAACTTGGCCGCAACATATTTATTTAAACTATTATTACTCCATCCAACAGTAGCAAAGATCCTACAGGTGGTCTAATAAGGCCAAATCCTATATACCCATCCTACATGTGGTTGGACAAGCATAGTATGTCAATATGAAAAAAGTTCTGGCAATAAAAATTATGTCGAGCTATATAATGTTAATCGTTGGCGATAAATATTATGTCGTTCGACATAGTTTTTATTGTCCACGACCGACTCTCTGCTATCTATAATAATCAGTTTTTCTTTCATAATTTTAAAAATTTTACATTTAGAGTATAAAGAAATTACTGCTAAAAAAGTTTCTGCCACAATGAGTTTCGTAAGAAATAAAAAAAAAGTCAACCAACAGGCGGCCCAAATAGTGGACTAAACTGGAATCAGGATAGAGATGAGGGGTTCCAACATGCTAGATAATTTGCGGGCACTGGTGTAGTGGAATGTCATATATCAGGCTATCGAGAGAGAACTCGGTATACCAAACTAAGAGGTGGGTTAACTGAATTTAGTACCGTGTATGGGTGGCTCCCTGAGGCAGTTAAAGAAAGAGTCCACAGATATCTGTGTTATCGTTTATATTTGTTAAACCATGAGAACCATATGTAATTTTGATTTTATGTATTAAATCAAAAACTAGTCTGTTTTAATGTAATTATTAATGAATTGAGTTAATTTGATTGAGCAATTTGATTGCAAGTTTAATTAATAATTTGATTCAATTAACTTAAATACTAATCTCAATTACACAAATATTCATTACATTAATTTATTACTATACTACGCTCTTTTACAAGATATAAACTAGGGCAGTGAAAACTTAAACACTTCAGTAAAAATCTCTGATAATTTTTGGCCTCATGTTTATCTTCATTTGACGTATCTTCCATTCAATGCGCTCTTGAGAAGATTTTCCCTTGTTTTTGTGAGAAGCACTACTAACTTTCAAATTTTCTTTATGTACCCTCATTTTTCTTTCCTTGAATTTTTCTTTTTGTTTTTGGTGCGACTTGGTTAACATCTAAAACCTGAAGACCTATTTTTTCATTCTCTATTTTCTTATAACCTTGACATATCTTACTAACTGCGGCTTCAAGAATGACTTCAGAAAAATATAGCTGTGTTGCCAAATCAAGATTTGCAATTTGTGACATTTGGTAGAGTAGAAAAATAGAGAAGAAAGTAGGAAATTTTTGTGTAAAATTTTTGGTGTAAAGATTTGATTTGAAAATGGTGAATTTATAGGCAGGAAAGAGTTAGCCGTTGGCGACATAGTCTTCGCTGAGCGACAAACACTTGGCCGCCAGCGACGAAGACTAAGTCGCTAGAGACTTACTCTTTGACGCTCGATTAAGACTATGTCGCGCAGTGCAAATCCTCATATCAAAGCATTTGAGAGGTCATTTTGATCATTTAAGAGGTGCATAGTGGCTCATTTTGATCAAATTTAATCATTTGAGAGGTGCATATGAACTGGCCTATGAGCCATGTAATTGATTTCCATAAATTTGAGTATAAAATAAAGCTAAATTTGACTGAAGACTCAAGTGGAAGCATACGAGAACAATCCGAATTTTTTAGTGTGAGTGTGTCTCTTGCACCATACTCCCTTCGTTACTATCACTTTTTCAATTTAACATATTTTTAGGTTAACATGAAAAAGTGATAATAACATTTTTATAGAAACAAATGACAATAACTTTTTTATAGAAACAGAGGGAGTATCATTTAAGAGAGTTGTACCGCCAATTGATCTCGGTGGAGTATGTGTCATGTTGTAGGCCTTCAATCGTTATAGCTCGCTGATGTATGTAACTTGCATTCTTTGATTAAGGATTTCGAAGCCGATACATCTTTTGTTAGTATTGTGGGTCGGATTCTGGGTTATACCATAGTTATTTATCTGAAATTATTTAGTTAATAATTTTTTATTTTTTTTATCATTGGCAATTTTATATTACATATGAGATATGTTGGAATCCTATTAAGGATTAACTGTATCCAGATCTACAGATTGATATTTTGATGTGTCAATTAAATTGATACATAGGAGATCAAAATGATCAAAGTTTTGTAGATGAAAATATAGTTCACAATCAGTGATGAGTCTGGGTAACTCATCTGCAAGATTGTAGTATTTTTCTATTATAAAATGACGTATCTCAGTCATTAGAGTGTAAGAATTTGAAATATAATATTAATGTATTTGGAATACGTTGAACAGGATCACCTAGATAAACACATAATTAATGTGTTACATCATTATATGTTTAGGTAATTACTCTTAGCACGAGTTCTTAATCCTGAGTGAGTAATGGACTCAGGTTCATTAATGTTATGTGCTTTGATTAGTCAACAGGTGAGACCATTTATGGTCAATACCCTGACTAATTTGGTCATAGCATTGGTAGTCTGCAGAACATATATTCACAAGATGGAATCTTCCTTTTTTTTGTTAGAAAGATAATCAATCTCTTAAGCTACTTGACAAGTTGATCACCAAAACACTCATGGTATAATTTTTTGGAAAAACTATATTATAAATATTGTTTTAAAAATTATTATTTATTTTACAAATTGTTTTGAGTCAAGTTATGGTGATCATTAAGTGTCAAGTAGGTTTCACTTAAGGAGTAGATGCATATAAACTTTGGTAGTGACATTTCCATCCAAGGGGATATATGTGATTGATTTGGCAAGAGGGACTTTTGGCGCAAATTAAGAATAGGTAAAGGCTCTATTTTAAAGATTGCATGTGGTGGTAATTATATTTCTCTCGTGGACTGAAATATAATTTACCAAATAAAATCTAGGCCCTTGAACCTAACCCTAGTATCTAGAAGTAGACTATAAATAAATTATTAAAAAAGTTAAAATTTTAAATCTTTTTAACTTGTGGAAAGGAGAAAAAGAAAAACCTTAAGTACTTTTCTGTTTGATAGTGAAAAGGTACCATTAGCCAAGTTTTGAGAAATATAAAATTAAGATAAATGTGGAGTTTTAAAGCTTGGATCAGATTTCTACTCAAGAAAGATTGTGCTTGAAGTTTTCTAAACTCACTTTAAGAGATAACACTTTTTTTGTTTTATTATGTTTTAATAATTAATTTTATTATGGGTAAGATCTATTTTAAATACGGATTTAATTCAGTTTTGGTATTCAAAAACCATCGTCGTCTTCGCCTAACTTTTTTCTTTCGTGAACTCGATATTTTAATACGTAATAAAGGTCATAACCTTCTGAAACGATTGGGATCACGAGCGTTTCCCTTTGTGAAGATATATACTCCAAGATAATGGTGGCATATGAGATCTTCCTTTATTGGGGTAAGTAAATAAATAAGATTTTCGGACGGAGTGTGGCTTAGAAGAACACTATTACCGCAAGAATTCAACAATTACGGGCGCTTTAACCCATAAATTTGTAGTTCATGTACACTAATTACCGACTTCATGATGCTTTGGAACTAATTGATATATATTGATCTCCGGTTACGTTCCTCTAACAATTATCTTCAAATTTGTCACAACCATCAACTAACAACCTATTGAGATCCGTTCAAGAAATTAACTTGGCTCTGAACAGGTGTGGTGTGAGGTAGGTGGGCTATTTGTCACGGGGTCGGTCCTTCGCCTTGACTTTACTCCGTGCGGCACTTTTCTAGAATTCCGTTACTAGATAAGTAAGCCTCTCAAACAAAGTTTAACACAACTTTGTGTAACTACTCAAGATCAAAACTCACAAGAAACTCAAGAACGTTCAAGAACACTCAAGAACAAGAGAGAATGATTTGAATAAGAGAAGTAAGTGTGTATTGCTCTCTTTACTTGAATACTTGGATTGTTGGTGATTACAAATGAGAATGGAATCCCAATTTATACTAGTTGGGAGCCAAGAGTGTTCTAGAGATTTATCTAAGATCTATACAAGTTTATGGCTAAGATCTACTTCTAGATTATTCTACTCTTATCCACAAATATCTACACCATTCTAGAGTATTCTAAGAAAAGGACAAAATAGAGAAGATTCTAGAATGGAGGCTAGCCAATTATCCAAATGGGCTAGCCATGATGGTGCACAAGGGTGAGTTAGTCATTTGTTGAGCTATGTGGTGCACCCTTGTGACATTCTCCCCCACCCGAATTCGCAGACGTCCTCGTCGCGTTGTACTTGTCGATGAGATCTTTGTGTTGACAAAGTAAGTCTTCATGTTCCCAACTGGCTTCACTGTCTGGTTGATCCTTCCGTCGGACAAGATATTCCTTATAAATTCGCCCTCCTCTTGAGACACGTCTGTGTGACTCTATGCTTGAAGCCTGCTTGTCTTGAGAGGTAATCATATTAAACGTGGCTCTCTGGGTAACTCCTCTAGACTCGTCATTTTGATCCGCATAATATGGCTTCAAGCAGCTGACATGAAGACGATATGGATCTTCATGTGGCTAGGTAGCTCCAATCTATAGGACGCCTTCCCGACTTTCTTGACGATGTGAAATGGTCCCTCGTACCGTCGAATGAGTCCCTTATGTACCTTCCGAAAAGATTTGAACTGTTGTGGGTTCAACTTCAGCATGACTAAGTCACCTTCTTCGAAAGATACGGGTCTCCTTTTCTTGTCTGCCCATTTCTTCATACGCTGAGAGACTTTCTCCAAGAATGCTTTGTCCAGGTCATGCTTCTCATTCAACTCCTTAGTGAATTGAAAAGCGGCATAGCACTTTCCTCAATATCCTCCAGCGAATGTGTGTGACATTAGAGGTTGTTAGCCTGTGGCCAACTCCAATTGACTATGGCCAGATGGGGCCATGGTGGGCGGCTTTGCTCCAGGTTCCAACTCGATCTGATGATCCACCTCCCTCTTAGGTGGTAGTTGCTTGGGAAACTCTGTTGGCATCACGTCCTGGTACTCTTGCAAAGCCTTTTGCAGCCCCAACGGAACAACCTCGTCCCGTTCTTTGCTTTCCTTCATGATGAGTGCTACAACGGTTGGTTCTCCCTTCTGAACTCCTTTCTTTAGTTGTAGAGCCGATAATGTGCTTGAGCAAGTCTCCTTGGTCCGAGTGGTTTGGATCACGCAAGGGGACTTCTCGTCACTGATGCTAACTACTCCGAGGCAGGGCACCACCGCAACTTTGGCACGATCCAAGAATTCCATCCCAAGAATAACTTTGAAATCGTCCATCTTCACCACCATAAAATCGGTAGTTCTTTTCCACACGCCAACCTTCATTTCGACCCCCTTGGCCGCTCCGTGGACAGGTATGGCTTCTGAATTTACCGCCTTGATGGTGCTCGAATCTGCCTCGACCTTCAACTTCAACCTATCAGCTTCTCCTTTAGAGATGAAGTTGTGTGTTGCACCAGAATCGACCATTGCCTTGGTCTTCGGCTCGTTTAGACTTATGTCCACATACATAAGTCCTTTGTTCTCCTTCGGTGCTGGTCGTTTTTCCTTGGGCTGGATCTTGATTGCGCTCAACCGAACGACTCCCAGATGCGAGTCTTCGGTTTTCTTTTCTTGCTCTGCAATCAAGGAGTTGAGAAAGTTCTTCTTGGGACAATTGTGGGCAAGATGGTTACCTTGGAAAATGAAGCATTTCTTCACACGGTTATCTTGCCTTCTTTTCCACCCATTGTTTGGCTTGGACCCTTCGCGGCTAGTTTGTGGCTTATCATGGTAGTTCCTGTCTCCCCCACCCTTTCCTTGAAATGGCTTGTTCTTGGAAAGTTGATCAGGCTTGTTCGAAAAGTCATCAAGTTTCTCGACGGTGCTTAATACGGTGGACAAGTCAGTAATACCTCTTCGTTGAAGTTCCATAGAAGCCCAACGAGGTAGGCCACGATTGAAGTGGTAGAAGCGGTCCTCGTCTGCCATTGTTAATATGTCTAACATGAGGGAATTAAATTGTTTGACATATTCGGAAATGGTACCTGAATACTTGAAATTGTGAAGCTTGTCCCGAGCTTTGTGTTCAACGTTCTCCGGATAGAACATGGATTTAATCTCCCTTTTGAACTCCGCCAAGTAGTGATGGTGCAGACTCCTCTCTCGATTTTTTGCATATTTTCTTCTCCACCACAATAATCCATCTTCTATCAGGTACATGGTCACCTTGTCGACCCGTTCTTGCTCGTCATCAAGGCCCGTGGCCCTGAAGTATCTTTCCATGTTCCATAGAAAGTTTTACAGCTACTTAGCATCCCTTGCGCCGGAGTATTCCTTTGGTTCTGGCACCCTCACTTCTAGATGGTCCACGAACCGCATTTCCTCGGATCAGGGTCCTTAGCTCATCAATTTGAGCTTGCAGCATCCTCACATGTGCACCCATCTCGTTCCGATACGTTTCAAAAGAGACCTCCATCGATTTCTCCAAATCGTCTTGTTGCTCCATGGATTCCCCTAAATCCAGGTTCAACTTTTCTACCTTTTCTTCCAGTGATCCAACACGAGATTCTAAACGGGGGCCCACTGACTTATCCTGTTGTTGTTTCTTTTTCTTCTCGACCTTTTCATTATTGTTAGTGATAACAACATTTGCATCATTTGAAGACATAGTGAGAGAACTTACCGAGAGTAGTGTGAACTTGCTCTGATACCAGTTGTCACGGGGTCGTTCCTTCGCCTTGACTTTACTCTGTGCGGCACTTGTCTAGAATTCCGTTACTAGATAAGTAAGCCTCCCAAACAAAGTTTAACACAACTTTGTGTAACTACTCAAGATCAAAACTCACAAGAAACTCAAGAACGCTCAAAAACACTCAAGAACAAGAGAGAATGATTTGAATGAGAGAAGTAAGTGTGTATTGCTCTCTTTACTTGAATACTTGGATTGTTGGATGAGTACAAATGAGAATGACATCCCAATTTATACTAGTTGGGAGCCAAGAATGTTCTAGAAATTTATCTAAGATCTATACAAGTGTATGGCTAAGATCTACTTCTAGATTATTCTACTCTTATCCACAAATATCTACACCATTCTAGAGTATTCTAAGAAAAGGACAAAATAGAGAAGATTCTAGAATAGAGGCTAACCAATTAGCCAAATGGGCTAGCCATGATGGTACACAAAGGTAAGTTAGTCATTTGTTGAACTATGTGATGCACCCTTGTGACATATTACTCTTTCATTGTTTACTTCTTAAAACATTTTTCCCCGAATACCACGTAACACTCCGAGATCCAAATCAGGGTTAAACCCACGTGGACATACTAACTTAAAGCATTATGAACGAGACATTAGTTAATTATTGTTTTTATTATTGTTTGTGGATAATATACAGTTCATAAAAGGACGAATGTCAAGAGTCACAACACTAATAGTAAAATTGAAGAAAATATTACTGAATATTTATCTTTATCAGATACGCTAAACCGCAACACAGCTACTATGTGTCCAATAAGGGATACAGTACTTTATCTTCGAAATCCAATCCGTTAAATTTTTTAAATTGCACGAATAATCTCCATATATCGTGCCCCACCTGTTAGTGTATCTTTAACACGGGATCTCTTACCTTGTTGCATGAATATCCTTTGATCGTGACCTACCTATTCGTTTATCCTCGGTATGGGAACCGCCTATGGTGTATCCTCGTCACGAACGCCGCTTACCGGTCGAGATCATTTCGATGAATTTCCCTGGCTATCCGTATAACCTTTATATGGAAACCATCTTATTCAACCAATAGTCATATTATCATTATACCAGTATAAAATGCAAAGTTTAGGACGGGCTGATTCTGCAAAATATAGAGTTATTAGACAAATACAATTTGTCCTAAAAGTCTGTTATATTTTATGTGTACTATTTTTTATATGAATTTTTTTTTATCAAAAAAGAACAACGAATTTCTTTTTTCCAAAAATAAAAAATGACGGTATTTGTTAAAAAAATTAATCAGAGATTCAGAGGATGTAACCTAGCCTAGTTCAGTTTCAGCCGAATCTGATTCATGTGAGTATTTTTCAGCCGAATCTGATTAAGGTGAGTCAGTTTCAACCGAATTTTATTCTTTTTATATGAATTTCTTTATTTTCCTTTATTTTCTTTTTTCATTATTGTTTTTAGATTAATATTACAGAAATCCAATATATGAAATTTTATTAGCAAATGCAACCCATTTTCTTAAAATTATCTTTGAATTCAGTTAACAACTTGACAACCCAAACATCTCTAAATTCAACAAGAAAAGTTATCTCATGTTCAAAACAACAAATTAGAAGAAAAAAAAAAGAGTATGATTTAACTCTCAGGTACACGGGTTATGTATTGCTTTGGCCATTCAATCGTGCCACTGGAAAAAACATTTCCAAATGTTCCATCTCCAGCACATAGTTCTAAATCCTTACCGATAATTTTATCGATAAGGATTTCATAATTTTCATCATATGATGGTGTGATATAATTAACACTTTCAAGAACAATTGCGTTCTTCCTTTAATTTCTAAAGACGCATCCAGACACCAGATCATGTCCACCAGCAGTATGGGACCAAAATTATTATTCATAGCGAAATATATACAAACAAATGTAGAAATCCAGGACACTAGTCTAGATAGGATTATAAAATCCAAGAAACATTATGGATTTTTTTAGTTGTATTAACAAACAAACATGACGTTTTGAAAAGAATGTAAGAGAAATTTCAAGTTTGTATATCATATATATCATGCATATGTCATATAAACGTCAAAGTGTCACATCAATCATTAAGATCTCTCGATCATCGTATATGCCAATGAAAGAAGTTGAATACCTATTATGCTAGTTAGTAAAACATCACCAGGAAGAACTATTAAAACATGCATGTTATATCTGTTGTAAGAAGCAATGGAGGGTCGAGAAGTGTTGTTATCTTGCCTTTTTACCTCAAGAACATTGAATCTTTCCTCTAAAGTATTTATCTAAGTTTGAAGACCTTGATTTTTCAACTTCACAATACATAATTATTCCATACAAGCTGCAGAAGCACATGTTTATGTCTTTGATATCTTGTCACCCATCCCACGTAGATAGACCTTTCCATCACGTCCAAAGACTTATCACAATAATCATAATTTCAACAAAACAAGATGATAGAAAAGGCATCAGAATCCAAATGTTTATGAAGATACAATATAATGGTAAGTTTCCATTCCACCAACCGATGTAATAACATCAGAATCCAAATGATTTTGTGTTGATGAGTTAGGATCGCGTTCATATACTTTCTTAACCTTTTCCTACTGAATATTAAAATATACTGATAAGTTTAAATTATATGACCAATTAATTATACATGAAGCTCAAGAAAACTTACTACTTATTTTGCCGCAATATGTTTAGGATGTAACCGATCATCTGGGATATTCTTATAGACATGTGTAGCCAAATATAATACGAGTCTATCCACCGTAGCATCTGGTCTCTCCTTTACAAACATGTAATTTCATCTAGTTGACTACTAATAACAGGCAATAATTTCATTTAATACTAGCACAGGGATCATTGTAATTAGAAAACAAGTAATAAAATAAAGTAATACCATCTTGTGTTCCACTCTTGGAATGCCTTTTCTACCATCACTATGTGGTGTCTTTACATGCATTTGACCTTGCAACCTTCATTTTTTCCCTACCCTTTTAAAATTTCTCAGATAAGTATATATTAAGAAAGCCAGGCCAGTCTTCTTTCTTTATGCTTTCAGATACATTATATCTCAATTCAGCAACAATTCCATTTCTTAGCGCACAAAGGGTGGTCTTTGGTATTTCCATGATTTTTTTGCTTGCATCAAACTCTTTTTTAGTAGATTCAGGTACTTGTAAGTAGACTGCACAAACACTTGTTAAATACTGTAAGTCACATACATAAAATATGCACATAGTTATTAAAAATAAAACAAATCTACTCACTCTAATACGATTCCAAATTTCTTCTTTCATATTCTTGAAAACTTTCTTCCAATCCTTAATCCCAAGTGGGATTACTGACCTAGCAATAATTTCAAGTCTGGTTGAAAATTGCTCTAACCCAATGTCCAGGAGTAGTCCATAACCATTATATTACATTGACATTAAATCATTTGAATTACATTTGTTTCTTTAATTTGTTACAGGGTCACTCTGCGATGACGTATGAACGTTAATATTCTCTTCAGATTGGGAACCAACAAAGTCATGATCTTGTAATGGTCCAAAGATGTGAGATCCAATCCATGATTCATTCCAAAACAGAGCAAACAAACAATTAAAAACATAAATTAATGAATCACCATATATAAGGGATTATATAAGACCCATAGATTCTGAAACAATTTAATCACAAAAAATGGATGAATAAATTCTTCCAGAGTTCAGTTTACCCTGCCTTTGCCTTTTTTTTGTTCATTAGTATATTCTTTAGCCTTCTTCCTAAAACAACAAACATGATTATTATTAGAATGACAACATGATAAGCTCGAACTATTATTTTCGTGACAACTAAATTCTAACATATCAAACCAAGATTTTGCTGCAACAAACAGATGAAGTGAGAAAACAAACCAAAACATTGTATGTAGAAAAAATAGTAAATAATCCGGTACACTAATTGTAAGATATTTTGTAGACTTATGATGGGATATTTTAATCGTAGACCGCAAGTGTACGACTATCGATTAGATAATATACAAAATACAGGTCGTCCATAAAGACTGCAAAAATGGGATTTGCATATGAAGTAGATGGCCAAGCTATTACATATAGCATGATCGATACAGAAATGGATCGAGCCATCTGCTCCTTTATCCTAGAAAAGATATTTCTTTTTTGCATGGTCCAATCGTTGATCCCGAGAATTTCTACAATAAATTAGGTAGGTTACTAGTATAGTTCCCTATCCACGATTCTGCTATTGTAATGGAATAATTTTACTGGAATGGAATACAAGAAGAATCTCTTATCTCTTAATTTCTAATAAATATTATTCCAAAATATAAAAAGAAATGAATTGAGAAAATAATAAAAATTACTAAAAAGAATAAATAAACTATTAAGAGAAATCTAGGGCTTTGGATTCTACCAATTAAATCATGTAAAATTCTCAGGAAATCTATAACAAATGTTCATACTACAACTCAAGACTATCAGACCAAACTGATACATCTCGGAAAATATAACGGGTAAGACAAATACTAACAACTTTTGTTATAAACCAAAATAATTTATTTTTCTTCACTTATAAAACGTCAATAGCCGAGAACTATTCAAAACTAATAAGAACGAAGCTTAATAAGAAGAGATATTAATAAAACAATTAAACCTCAAAATAATAATTTATTATAAAGAATACATGATCCTCTTACATAATATAATTGGATTCACCTTCAACTCCAGTAGAAAGATTACTCCATTACAACAAAGAAAAAGAAAAAGAAATAAAAATAAAACTCCTAAACTAAACTACTACTCTCCCGAACTAGAAAATAAACTCTCCCTCTTCATATGTATTTGACCTCTATTTATACCCAAGTCTTTAAAATCTTCAACAATCTTCTCATTTAATTAGTATAGTATTTAATTATAATACTTACTAAATAAATGAAATGACAATTATGGGAAATATGAAAATATGTAGATTTCCAACTAATGATTTTATATCTTCCTTGTTTATGAGATTTTCTCCTATGTTTTCCATGTGTGGAAGATATTATGTTGATCTTCCAAATCTTTTATAAACAATGCAAGTTAAATTTCCAAATCTGGTTGCATATATTCCCACAAGAATAAAAAATATAATCTTCCATATATTATTTCCATCCATGATGTTTTCCTTCCATTTCTTTCATTTTCCTTCCATATCACAAGCTACAAGTCACAAAATTAATTAGGCTCATATTTACACCCATGAATAATTTCTTCTTCAGTCGTAATGGGCTCAACCCATCCATGTATTGAGATAACAATGTAATATCTGAGACTGACTTCTTTTTTTGTCCAATGTACGGGTAAAGTTCCACATTTTGGTGCAATCGAGCTTTATTTGTCAAATACTACAAAACTAAAGAAAACCATCAAATATGTACAAAATAGAGAACTGATAATTGTAAATTAAGATGTAATTTATGAAGTGTTTTACACACTCATCAACTTTTTGGTAGTAATGGTACATGGTAAATCCCGTCAGAAAAATGGTTAAAATACATATCTTTTGTTTCCTGATGCATTCATTTGTTGGTGGTATGAACTGATTTGGGGTATGAGGAGTTTGTGATGGAACATGAGGGTTCATATGTTTGTGAAGGTTGTGTATTTAGGGGTCTTATCTAAATCCTACCAGAACTCAAATCACCATTTCAAATTAATAAATATTCAGTATACTTCAATCAAAGAAGGGTTATAGCTGCAAAGTCTTGATTTTAGGGGTTTTATATTCTTATAAATGTTAAACCCTAAATTCAATTAAGTTATAAAAAAAATAAAAAGATTATATCGAAAACCCTCAATTTAATTAGAATTTCATGAAAAAGTAAGATGATTATATCAAAATCACAAAAATCCTTACTGATTTCGAGTCTCGATCTGTCCACAATTTCTTCACTTCAATATCAATATGTTAAATGATATAAGAAAATAAAAATCAGAAAAATTAAGTAGAGAAAGTTTCATCTTTGATAAACCCACGACGGGGGATAATATAAAGACCGTTATTTTCTCCATCTGTTTCAATTCTTGACTCGCAAGTAGTTTCTAGGTTTTAATTAGGAGTTGGTCGTAAGATCAATTTTATTAATGGTCTAAAATGATTAATAAAACTTAAGTGGTTTTAATTAGCCTACACATATTCATACAGATTCTAAAATACTTCCAAACACAAATATAAACCATCGGATCATTAATGAAAATACAAAGCCAACGCAAAAAAGAAGAACAGGTCATTCCGAGGTCGGACAAAGAAGTTATGAGCAAAACGGTGAAACCAACTTGGATTTGGTTTCTGATGGGCCTGTTTTGGACCTACGCGGGAGGAGAAAGAAGTGATACATTTTGGGTTTGCCTTGGACGTGAAAATAAGGGTTTTTTATGGGATTTTGAGGAGTTAAATGTCCTAATTGGATAGGGATTAAGAGGAGGTGTTAGTATTTGAGAAGGTTAAGTTTTTTACTTGGATAAGGATCAAAATGAGGTGAAAATATTTGATGGTTATCAGGTTTCCTAGTTGGATAGACATCAAAAGGAGGATACAAATTTCACACATATAGGGGAGCCTAGATACAACTTTCACACGTAATTTTCTCTAAAACACAAGGAAGCAAGAGGAAAGGCTATCACAAGAGGTTAGGGTTTTCCCCTCACAAGGGAAAACCGTTGTTATTTATCGTTTTCTCTTTTTCTTCTTTCTTTGTATCATGAGTAGTTAATCTTTTTCTTTGATTAGTGATGATTTCAAATTCATGAATAATGAAATCTTAATTATTTTTATAAGTTTATTTTAAATTTTATTTTCAATTGTCGATTATCTCTATTGCTTTTATTGATCAAAAATTATTATTGGGGAATTTAATTGGCCATTTAAATCAACCTAATAATAATTCTTCTACTAGTATAGGGTTGTGTGATACGTGTAATTGTTACCCGGTTCTTTACGCAAGTAGTACATCGCAAAATCTGACAGAGGGATTATGTTAAGTATAGATAGTAAGCAGACCGAGCCTATGTGTCTGATGCTATGATCAACCTAATTCACAAAGCGTAAAGCGTCCGATTAATTTACACCTTGAGAGCCTATTCTTGGTGGGTTAGTTGGATAGAATCTGGTAGTCGAGCACTTCCGCATCCAGTGATAACAGGAATTTCGGGGATATCACACCTTATTGCTATTCTACGGTTGGTGACAAAATAAATTTGACAAGAAATAAATGATTATTTTAATTAAGTTTCTTTTCAGTGATGGCGAATTCCTTAGTTGTCATTTTTATTACTGTTTAAATTCAATATTTATTTATTTTATTTTACAGCCCAAAAATCTCCCGTTTGATACTTTTAACAACTAAAAACTCACTGCTCTTCGTGGGAACGAACTTATTACCATTATATTACCATATAATTGTGTGGAACATAAGTAATTAATTTGTTGTGTAAACACGCACATCAATTTTGGCATGACTGGCGGGAGTAGTCGGTAGCTTTTATTTGTTAATTACTTTCTTAGTATTTTTTAGCACTTATGCTTTTAGATTTCGCTTCTAGTTTTTACTCCTTTTTTTTTTAATAGATTTTGATTTTTTTTTCTTTGTGTTCACAATGGATTATTAGTTCCCATCCAGAACGGGAGGTAACTTTTATAATTTATTTATTTTTAGTTTTAATTAATTTTTATTTTTGTTATTTTGTATCATCGTCGTGTTTCCTTTTGGAATTAACATGTACAATGCACAAATTAATCATATAATAGTGGTAATCAATATAGTTTTCAATCCCAATCCTATGAAAACTACCAACTATACCAGGGGTATAATCAAAACAAATCCTTTGTCAATGATCAATATCCTACGAAACCTTATGAATATTCTCATACATACCAAATATCTAAAAGGTGGATATGTATGTGAACAATCACAAGGATGTGCGATAGTTATGTTTCAATTCCTCTAGTTCCATAAATTTTACTTGTGCCAGGTTAGATGAGATTCAAAGAAAAATGGAGCAGTATATTCAACAAGACGATCAATATTATCAAGGGGTCAATGATCAATACTATCAAGTTGGATGAGATTTTAAAGTTCTTGCAACAATAATGAAGTTATTCCAACTCTGGATCATAATAATTATCATTCGCCTATTCAAAAGGAGGGGACTTGGTATAACAGAAGCATTGTTATAAACGGGGTGACGTACTCAAATGCATATCAAAGTGAAAAAGAATATCCAGATTACAATGTTTTCATGACGGTTGATTTGCAAGTAGTACAACCGATTATTTCTTCGGCGGAGATTTATACCGATTACCCTAGGACTTTCATAGAAGAAACCACTATTGAAGAATGTCCTGATTCAGATGATGAGAAGGTTGAAGAGATGGTGGTTGAGAATAAAACCTAATTGATTGATGACATAGAATCACCAATGGAGCTTTCTAACAAAGTGATTGATCACTCCACATGTTTTCAATTTGAAAGTTTCTTAAACTGTATATATAAACCTTTATGTGATTATCATCCACTCTTAATCGAAATAGTTCCAGAAAGAGTTATTAACCCGTTTTTAAGGAACTACCTCACTTAGGGTTGGTTACATACACTTCTAAATTCTTAAGGATTACTTTGCTGCTAAATATCCACCATTGGATGTGTTTTATTCTAACATTGTGCATGTTCTCCAAGAGGAACCCGAAAAAGTTCCCCTGCTTTGAGTTCTCTATCCAATTCCAAGTGTAGAAGAACTAAGTGTGGGGGCAACTTCTATCAAACAACACTTTTACTAATTCTATCTTATGCTAACATTTTTATGAAGCTGTTATTAGAACTGCACATCGTTATCTAGGTGGATCCCCAGATATTCATATTGTTGGTGTACCGACGGTAACCAGAAGGTCAAGCCGAGGATATTAATCTAAGCGTTGAATGGGAGACAACCTATTGGTTTTTTATTTTTAGTTATTTTATTTTTAGTTTTTATAGTTTGCATATCATATTTGCATTCCCATATTTAATTTCATAGAGTCTTAATTCTATAATGAAGGAACTTTTGACGAAAAATCAGAAACTTTTTGATGCACAACTTTCAATGAAACGACTCTAAAGACTTTGTTTGGAGTCCAAATTGAGTGTTTGACCTCAACTTTCGAAGAGACAAGACTTACTTTTCTTTTGCAAAAAAAAAAATAAAAAATTTCGAATTTGGAATATGTTAGATTGGAGCGATTGGTCTGGAAAGTGGACTTCCGGATTTTTCCATAATCTTTTTAGATTGCATGTCATTCTCCAGAGGCCATAACTGTCAAACATTATGGCATTTTGTAGAAACGTTATAGAAAATACATAGACGAACAACTTTTGTTAAGGATGTTTTACCAAAAATCGTTACCAATATATACAGTTTTCAAGGTTAATATGTTGTTGCATCAGAATTCAGAAATTTCGGTTTTAAATATTGAGGATAGTTTAAGTGTAGGGGAGTATTTATCATAAAGATTTTTTAGGTTTTAGTTAGTTTTTACTTTCGTAGGTAATTCAATTTTTGTACATAAACCTCCAACTTTTAGATATTTTAGAGTCACGTAGTATACTTTTTGCTAAGTTTACTTACGGAGTTCTTACAAATTAATTGAACTTAGAAGTCATAGATAACATATATTCGAGGTTCTTGATCGTTGAGAGGGTAACGTTATGAACTTAACCATAATGGTGGCGAATTAGGTGTATAAGGAAATGCATTATTAGATAGTTAACCAATCATTTGGATACTTTCGATTTTGGAATACTTAGAAGTTGGAGAAGATTTTATGGTATATCTAGGGTATTTAAAGGTTTGTTGCACATTCTAAGTGCAACTGTGACTTCAACTAAAAATGAGTTGTTGTACTTTAGTTTAGGTTTGGTAGTTTGCTCGAGGACCAGCAAAAAAAATATGGGGGGATTTGATAGGTGTATCATATACATGTTTTGAATGTCAATTGGATACTTATTTTAGTTATATTTCTTGCATTTTACCTTGTATTACTCTTTTTTTCTGTTTTGTTTCTCATGTTAGGACGAATCTACCAAAAATAGTGGAAATGGCTATAAAAGTGTCAAGGAAGTAAAGTCTACTAATGGAGAAGGAACACAGAAAATTTTTAACGCAGTCAAATACATGATTTATCATCATCATCTTGTATATAATGAAAAGACGATTCTAACGCAAAAAGAATGAGGTCATTCCGAGGTCGGACGAAGAAGTTATGAGCAAAACGGTGAAACCAACTCGGATCTGGTTTCTGTTGGGCCTGTGCGAGAAGAGAAATAACGAATGCGTTTTGGGCTTGCCTTGCACGTGAAGATAAGTGTTTTTGTTGGATTTTGAGGAGGTTATATGTCCTAATTGGATATGGACTAAGAGGAGGTGTTAGTATTTGAGGAGGTTAAGTTTTCTACTTGGATAAGGATCAAAATAAGGTGAAAATATTTGATGGTTATCAGGTTTCCTAGTTGGAAAGGCTATATAAAAGGGAGCCTAGATATAATTTTCACATATAATTTTCTCTACAACACAAGGAGGCAAGAGGAGAAGCTAGCACAAGTTTTCCCCTCATAAAGGAAAACCATTGTGATTTATTGTTTTCTCTTCTTCTTTCTTTGTATCATGAGTAGTTAATATTCTTCTTTGATTATTGATGATTTAAAAGTCTTGAATAATGAAATCTTAATTATTTCTTACAAGTTTATTTTCAATTGTCGATTATCTTTATTGTTTAGGAATTATTATTGGGTTATTTAACTGGTCAGTTAAGTCAACATAATAAGAATTCTTCTACTATCATAGAGTTATGTGATACGTGCAATTGTCACCCAATTCTTTACGCAAGTAGTATAACATAAAATCTGACAGAGGAATTCTGTCAAGTAATTATGTATAAAGATGACACTAGTAAGCAGACCGAGCCTATGTGTCTAATTTTATTGAAACACTATGTTCTTTTGACATGTTATATAAAAGGCGTATGTGAACAACTTTCGTCAAGGATGTTTTGCCTAATTCCTTACCAATATGTACAGGTTTTGAGGTTAATATGATGTTACGTCAGAAATCAGAAATTTCTGTTTTGAACATTGAGTACAATGTGAAATTTAAGCGTGGGGGAGTATTTAGCATGTATATTTTTTTTTTTTTAGTTTTAATTAGTTTTAACTTTCGTATGTATTTTTTTTCGAATTCTTGTAAATATTTGCATGAACTTCCAACTTTTAGAGATTTTAGAGTCACGTAGTATACTTTTCGTTAAGTTTACATATGGAGTTCTTACTAATTAATCGAACTTACAAGGAATAAAGAACTTATATTCGAGGTACTTGATCATTGAGAGAGTAACCATTATGAACTTAACCATGCCGGTGGAAAATTAGGTGCAAAAGGCAATGCAATATTAGATAGTTAACTAATCATTAGTGGAGACTACCTATTGAGTGACGCACCAAACTTTCAACCTACGTTTAGAGTGCTTCATCTGCACAAACTCCAAGTAGAATGATGAGTTACTCAACGTCGCACCCCTTCAACAATTTTTGACCTCGTGAGTGCTAATTCTGTCAGTTGATGGTGACATTAGAATTGCGAACTAACCTCCTCATGTTGTGTGAGTTGCAGGACGCACCACTCTCTCGAAGCAGTGACCATATCATCATCAACAAGCGGAGCAATACCAATTTACGAAGATATTTCAGGCTTACAAGCAACAAAGGAAGAAAGGAAATTACATATTCAGGTGAACATAGAAAGAAAAACAGAAAGATGTGAGTTCTTGAAGTTTATACGACCAAGACAATATCAAAGTTGTGAAGAATCAAGAGCTAAAATCTTTTTCCTACGAAAATGAAAAAAAATATATAAAAATATCAGGAAAAAAAGATAAAAAAAGAAAAAAGTAATAAATAAATAAACAAATACATATTATATATTATATATATTGATCAAGGTCGTAGAGAAGAAGAAATTCATAAAGAAGTTTCAATACAACAAGTAATTGAAGAAAAAAAGTAAAAATATTATTGAAATCTACGAAGTTCGAAAGTTTATCATCAAGAGTTAAAGCTGAAGACAAAGACGAAGTTGTTTCCATTGGACGTTGGAGAGTGGCGTTGAACGTACATCGGATGAGAAAGTGGGTGAGTATTTCTATTCTCACATATAGTTGATTCCCTTTCTTTGAGATCATCAGAAATTTAAAATAAACGATATTTCCATGTGTAAGTATTATTTCTTTATTCCTTCTTATGTACATCTGTAGCCTATTTATATCGTTTCATGAGTGACCGACTGGTGAGGCAGAAGTCTAGATGAAATGCTTATTGGTTCCTCTCGAGGATGTATTCCATCATATGTTAGTTGTGACACATTACACTCTCTTTCTCGACAATTAGGCGTATTTATGATTTAAGAATAATGTTTTCTTGCTTCTAGCTTCTTATTATTAGGTGCAGAAACTTTATGTCCTTATAGCTCTTCGGATGCTTGCGACTTTGGATTATTTAATAATTGGAATAGGTTTTTAGGGTATATATTTTGTAAACTCTCACGAGACTATAACTCGTCCGCTAGGGACACCTAGGGATTCAAAGTCTTGTTACACATACTAAATGTAACCATGAGGACTAGCAAAAAGCACACAAAAAATACCAGTTGTTAACAAAGAGATTTCTCTCAACTGATACCTACTTTAAGATGATTGCAAAGCTTTTTCAGAGCAGTGATATATGCCATAATTTTTTAATGTTACGCCTCTTCAGATATCACTCCCTTAACCTGCAGGTAGAGAACAACGAGAAATGATAATAATTAGAGTAAAATCAATTACAGTATTTCATCAAACAAGTTTCTGAATGATTGGAAATGGACAAATGAAAGGAAAAGAACCTACAGTTTTGGATGTATGTAATGGTTATATAACTCCGAATGAAGATGACTCAATTTGCAATAGACAACTTCACGATGTGCAGACGAATTCAATGCAATAATTTCAAGTGAAGTACAAGTTCATATGATGCAATTTGTACATTATAACTACTAGTACCAAGCATATTCTAACTACTTTTTATCATATCGAGGCAATACTGCGTTATCAAACATATGTCACTCGTGAGAATTTGAGATGATTAAGATAAGGATTAAGTAACCAATTATGTGCTTCCCCGGTATCATATGTGAACATTAGTATTCCGGTAATGTTTTAATGTTTTTGTAATAAATGGCCAAGCCTTTAATAACCAATGACACACTAATATATCAATGATGTTGGCACTTGGTACAGTCCATGAAACATGTAATTTACAACTTATTTCCGGCTCAATGGGTCATGGAGGTGGTTATTTACTCATATAATGTACAACTAATCAAGAGTCACAACTTCATGAAAAGTAAATACCTTGCGAGGTTTATCTTTTATCAATTTGAGTCTTGTGTATTGAAACCAATAACAGTAGCAGGTAATCCATCGATAACCAAATTAACCCAGATTGTTTCAATATCATTTTAGACATGACGATTTTCAAAAAATTTAAAATTTATAATTTTTATCGCAAGAACTACGTTCATATCATGCAATTGTTATCTCAACAGTTATGACGAGTTTGGTTATAAAAAAACCAATCGATTAGAAAAACTATGCCATTGACAATTCCAGAATTTGGATTTCACAAATCTTGTCGTAAATATTATGTTCATATTGTAAGACTTTAGTAGTTATGATGTTAATTATATGCATTGAGTTAAGCTTAAGATGAGAATTCTCATCAACAAACAAAATAAAATAAAAAGAAAATAATACAAATTATTAAGTTTAACATGTGGTTCCAATTAATATAAGTACTCAACGGTTAACTTTGTATCAAATTAACTTTTATGAATCAACTTGATTGAATCTTGACATCGGATTATTATATCATACTATAATCAAGAATAGCTTCAAACCAATAAACAAAAACTTAATTCATAACAAAGCTCAATTGTACCTTGATTTCCAATTTTAAAAATATTAAAGTAAACCCCATTCATCTAAAAACAAAACCTAATCTATGTTGTGATTGCCTGACGAGAAGAAAAGGTATCCAATTTTATAACAACTTATCTGAAACTGAAAAAAAACAAAAATTGAAAACTAGTAGAAACAAAAACCCCTAATTTCTTATTCTTCAAACAAAAGAAAAGGTTCTTGACTGAGAAAGTTAACCCCATGAATCAGAAATATAAACTACTTTGAGGTAAAAAACTTTTTCCTCAATTTAAAGTTCACATGATTTAGTATTTTGGTTATAAAGGAAAAATAGAAGAAAGGAAAAAAAAGAATCGAAGGGAAAAGAAGACGCAAAAGGAAAACCAGAGATAGCTAAAAATTCTAAGTTTTTCTTTAATTATTTATCGAAAAGATTTAAAAAAATTATTATTATTATTTTAATCGACTGGGAGGAACTTAAGCGAATATAAGGGCGAATAGAAACCAAATAAAACGACACATTTCTAACGTTAGATATCATATATCAATTATTTGAATTATCCAACTGTAAAATATTAAACAACATGTAGGATCTGTCCGCAAACAATAAGTGTCCTAAAAACCTGGTTTTAGACTAGTATTATATATATATATAATCTAAAAAATTCATAAAACACAACGCTCAAAGGTGACCAAGGCCTAATTAGATTTTGTATGACCAAAACATTTTTTTCAGTTTATCATGTAAAATTTTCAAACAAAACCAACGGCTCAACAAAAAATACTGAGTTTGCATTGCATTTCAAAAACTGCGCAGAACCAATGTAATCGATCTCGGGTGAGACGCCGATCTCCCGACGATATTCCGGTTTTGCTCCAAGAGGGATACGAAATTTACAATCTCGCCGATGCAAGATTTTGAACAAGAATATCCTTTAACTCGGCCGAGATTTCAACGAGAATCTCGATGTGGATTTGATAAATCAAAAACATCTTAAAATCTCCTCTTTGATTCTTCTGGGTCTTAAAATCGCATTTCTCACTACAATAAAAACGGGTTTAAGCATCTAATCTTAGCAAGAGCTCGGAAATTTAGTCGCTTAAATAGTTTAAGCGTCTAAAATTGCAACTGTCAAATTTTTTGGCGGCAATAAACATGTGTCCACTATTATTTAGCAACGAAAAAATACACTTAATCGCTAGATCCTTTGTTCAAGTAATTTATAACAACTAAAATAATGATCATGTAGCTATTCACTTTGAGGCACCGACTCGTAGAAACGACAAAATAAATTGGTTGCTCAAACCTCTCTCGGCAACTAAGTTTGAGCCACAACCAAATATGTTTAATTGCTAGATCTGTTTTTCAAGTAATTTATAGCAGCTAAAAGTTGATCATGTAGCTATTCACTTTGAGGCACAGACTCGTAGCAACAATAAAATAAATTGGTTGCTCAGACCTCTCTCAGCAATTAAGTTTGAGCCACGACCAAATATGTTTAATTGCTAGATCCGTTTTTCAAGTAACTTATAGCATCTAAAAAAGTGATCATGTAGTTATTCACTTTGAGGCACAAACTCGTAGCAACAGAAAATTAATTGGTTGCTCAAACCTCTCTCAACAACTAAGTTTAAGCCACCACCACATGTTAAAAAATGAATTACTTGGTAAAATCTCTCCCAGCAACCAAGTTTAAGCCGCTACGATCATTTCCAAATAAATCAGTTTTTAAAGTACATTTGAGAACTTAATTAATATTTATCTAACAATATTATTAGGATTTGTTTAATAGAAACATGAAAACTTGTTCAAATCATTGTTTTCATTCACTATGAGCAAATGTTTTGGATGCACAAATTGAAGGAAAACAAAATGAGTCGACTAAATTGACTATAATTTGGTTATAATTTTTTTTTTTTGTTTCGGTGTTGTTTAAGCCAAAAAATCCTTTCAGCTAAACAACCAATCAAACTCT
>JAJJMC010009719.1:0-13586 GCA_023531435.1 Papaver californicum
TCATCTTGGTAATCTTGAACTGTCTGCTACATCACTTGAGAATACTAGTATTCAAGTCATCTGTTAGCGGAGTTTTGGGTGTTAACTTTAGAAAGTTTTTATGATTTAGAAAGGAAATTAGTTTAAGAAGCTCTTTCTCGTGATTCATCTGGTGCCGTTCAATCTAACTTCTCTTTGATTACTCCTACTTCTGCTATGTTCTAGGTTTGATTTCTTTTCACTTTGTATAGATCTGGGTTCTGTTCAGATTACTTAATGTTTCTGCTAGAAATGGAGATTTGATTTAAAATCTATTGTTTTGTAATTTCAACAAAGAATTTCTTTGATTTTGTATAAAATTTGTACCTTTATTGTTGATTTATGCTTACTGTAGATAACGTATACTCTGATCTACTGAACTCTGAAAGTAGTTTAGGACATGGTTTTGAATGATGTCTTGTTTAGGTACAGCTTTTTGAGGAATTGGGGTTTTCAGGGACCTGTTATGCTCTGAATTTCTAGTCTTAGGTTATATTATCTAGCTTTTGTGGAAGTTGGGGTTTTAGTTGGTTGAATATATGCCATGTAAATTAGATTTAAGGGTTTATTTTTTGGCATATATTGTTGATATATGTGTTTCATATAGCTTACTGTAGGTGGATGTATAGTCTTAGCTACTCTGTTCTGCAAGTAGTTTAGGACATAGTTCCAAATTTTATGAAACAGAGAAAGCCTTACAGATTTTTATGAAACTAGTGGATGCTTAATAACCCATGTGACAAGAGTTGAAGCAACAGAGAAATCCTTACAGATTTTTCTCAATTGATGAAAGACATGCATGCTATTTGGAGGAGCAAGTTGCAAAGCTATATGTACCTCGAAGCAAGTTGATTGATTGGGAAGATTAGGAAGTAAGTAGCCTAAAGTTTATCCTTTTTGTTGTTGCACACAATGCACATAATACATGTATATATTTGTAGCTGTACCAAGATGTTATAATATGATAGTTCACTGCAATTATTATATATCTATTCCGGGATGCTAAGCATATCATTGCCTAGTAATCAAACTGATTTTTGTTGCGTTTTGTGCACTGCACTAGTTTGTTTCTATTCATCATTGATAAAACATCTATATTTGTTTTCAGTCTATCTTTCAAGTACGACTCTTTGTGACATCTCTAGTTATGGGATAGACTATCAAATAGCACAGCATTGGCTCCTGCAGTCCCTTCTGTCTTTGTGAAATGCTTCTTATGATTCAGGTGGGTTCTCTGTAGAACCTGTATGATCTGCCAGTAGTTTTGGGGCCTTCCTCCGGGTCTAGTGTGCAGCAGATGTCTACACAGGTAAATACTTATGGTAATATGCAACATTTTTATCATTAATGGGGATACTTGAAGTTCATAACATGGTCATTGACAATCTAGTCTACTATTGTTATTGTATTTGAGTACTGACATTTGTAAAAAAATCATATTTTGAATTGTGGCAATTGTATTCTGATTTTTGATTAGCAAGACCTTGTGAAATACTGTGAAACTTAAACTGAACCTTCAAACCTTGGCAAAATGAATGTTACTCAGTTGCAGTGCTAGTTACTGCTCAATATACTGTTTTCTTACTTCTTAGACTGAAGGTTTATGATATGCGTTTCGAGTTGAATGAAGTAGAATCGAGGATGGATAAGTACCCTTCAACAATTCCCTTCCTTAATTTGTTAAATTCGCTGATAGCTGAAGAGAGAGATGTGAGTGATAGAGGACACAAGTTATGTTATCACTTTTTGTCTTCCCATCCCTTTTATTTTAATTTAACATTTAATTATTAGTTATTATGTTTCAATCTTTTTGATTGATACCTAAATTAGTTTTTTTTTACTTGTTACTTCTCCAGGTTCCTTGGCATCTTCAGATTCATATATGATCATGTCTTTGGGCCTTTTCCTTAGAGAGCTTATGAAGATCTTAATGAGAAATGGCAGTTGGTTGTCGTTTTCCTTCAGCACTTCAAAAAGCAAGCGTGCTGAGTACTATATGAAGTCACCTATATGCCATCCTATATGAAGTCACCATTCAAAACATATCGTTGTGTATTAGGGAATTGCTGATATGCAATTTCAAGCTTTAACTCTTGATGTACTAGTACGAGCTATGTAAACTTTTGTTTTCCTACCTTGATTTCCTTTTTGTGTATTTATATTTTTGAAGGTTAGTTACTTTGTAGTCCTGAATACTGAGAATGTCTTTGATTTCATTTGAATCAACACTATTATATTACACTATCCAGCCAAAGTTCCTTTGAATCAAAAGTTCTGGCAGATTTGGTAAGGCAAATTTGTAGATAAATTGCTATTAAAAGATGAAATAGAACCGATAAACACACTGAAACAAAAAAAAATTATAACCAAATCATAGTTAATTTAGTCGATTCATGTTAATTCTTTTTTCAATTTGTGCATCCAAACATTTGCTCATAGTGAATCAAAACAATGATTTGAACAAGTTTTCATGTTTCCATTAAAAAAATCCTAATAAGATTGTTGGATTAATACTAAGTTCTTAAATGTCTACTTCAAAAACTCACTTCTTTTGAAATGATGGTGGCGGCTTAAACTTAGTTACTGGGAGAGGTTTTACCAAGTAATTCATTTTTTGGTTGCTACGAGTGAGTGCCTCAATATAAAGAGCTACATGAACACTTTTGTTATATAGATAACTTGGAAAAAGGATATAGAGACCAAACACATATGGCTATGGCTAAAAATTAGTTGACACAGATTTAAAGCAGCCAAACTATTTGGCAGTTGCAAGTTTTATTGCTTAAATTATTAAAGTGAATAAAATATTGGGCACTAGCTGACATTTAGAGCAACCAATTTATTTGTTGTTGCTACGAGTCCGTGCCTCAAAGTAAATAGCTACATGATCACTTTTTTAGTTGCTATAAATTACTTGAACAAAGGATCTAGCGATTAAATATATTTTTTCGTTGCTAAATAATAGTGGACACAAGTTCATAGCCTCCAAAATTTTTAGCAGTTGCAATTTTAGACGCTTAAACTATTTAAGCGACTAAATTTCCGAGCTCTTGCTAAGATTTTGGTCATTTAAACCCGTTTTTCTTGTAGTGTGTTATTAACGGAAGCTATATATCTCTGGAATGGTTGCTAAACAATATTAAGGAGAATGTTAAGAAGGATGAAGTCCAATGGAAAACTCTGATTCCTTTTATTCTTTGGAATATTTTGTTAGCAAGAAACAATTTAGTCTTCTCAGGTGTTACTTTTAATTGGAGAAATATTCTTCAGAAGGCTTTTTCTGATGCTAAGGAATTCTCCAGAGTTATTTATGGAAAAAACTCGGTCTCTAATATGAAAAACAATGTTTATATAAATTGGTCTCCTTCTCCTGATAACTTTATTAAACTTACCGTAGATGGTGCTGCTACTGATGATGGAGATGTAGATTGTGCTGGAGTTTATAGATGCAGTGATGGATGATAAGCACGTAATACATACATTTTTACCACTTAATCTATATTTGTTAGTACTTAAATTTGTATTAATAATATATTTTTATTGTTTTATTAGATGGTTCACATAAAATCCGAAGTTATAAGTTAAACATTGCTATATTTGGTGGACATAAATTCACAAAGAAATATTGTCCTTTAAAGTCTGATCGGTGGCTTCTAAGCAGGCAGTTAGTGGCTGGGTTAATTGCGTTATGAAAGAAGGTATAGGACAGTGAGACTTCACAGCGAGGTATAGGCTGCAAGTGAAATGAAACACAAGGCGTGGAGTACATGACGTTGGAATTGTTTCACGTGAAGGAGTTAGTCTTGTGGGGACAAGCTATTTTTCTTCTTTTGGTATTGTGAGAGGCTGTTGAAATTCACGTGAGGAAGTGGCACTACGGTTTGATAAGAGCTAGAAGGCTAAGGCTATCTAGGGCTATGGTGCTAGTGAAGGTACGGTTGGTGGTTAGAGAGGTGATGATGGGCTAGCTTCTTTTGGTTGCTTTTAGGTGTGAAAGTGATGGAATGAAATGAGTGGCAAAGTGCTTCACGTGAAGCAATAGAGTGTGAGATGGTGTTGACTTGAAAAGAGAAAGTAGAGGCTAATGATGGAGACGTGATGGAAGTGTTGGAGCTAGTGGCTAGTAGAGAGTGCACATGGGAGAGAGATACGAATTGGTGTGAAAGTGACATGTGAAGAGAGACTTCTTCTTTTGGTGTTCAGGGTTCACGTGATGTGGGAAACAAGAAGAGTTGATGGAAGAGTAGGAGACAAACCCATGTGATGTGGAGCCCACATGAAGAAAGACTTGACTGCTAGGAAACAATGTCTAAGTTAAACACGTGAAGACTTTGGCTTTTTGGACCTTTTCTTTGAGGTTATTGACGTGAAAGGAGGGCTGCTAGGTGAGGTTTGGAAAGCGCAAAGAATAGGTTTCTTAAAAAAACCTAGTATAAAAGGACAGCGACGGCGTCTTGGTTTTGGGGGGATTTTTGGAGAATTTTCTCCTAGACAGTCTGCACAGGAGTCTGCGCCGGCGGAAAGAGGCGTACAGGAATTGATTTTCTCCTGTATACGGACGGAGATAGAGAAGAAAAGAAAAGAGGAGAAGATTGTTTGTCGGGGGTGACGACGGTGACGGTTTGATCTTCTTTACTATTCTTAAATATTTTTATGGGTTTTAAGAAACCCTTCTCCATGTTCTAAATTAATTTGTAACTAGGGTTCTATGTTGAAACCACTTACAGTTTTAGATCAATTGAATTAAATATTTGATACAGACCATTCTATTTAAATAGATTAAATTCATGACTTTAAACAATTGTATTGTCGTTTATGGTGCATGCTTGGCCTATGGTTTTGATGTTCCATGTTTCTGGTATACAGTTGTTATTCTACAAAATATATTTGTCTACTTATTTGATATTCCATGCTTAGATTAAATCTTTTGATGGGGTATACTTAGAATAGCCAAGTATTATTTGTAGACATTTAATTAGTTTCGTACAATTTTCTCGCTAGCGCAATTTTATGGTGTATGCTTGAGACTAGGGCTTTTTGATGCATCATGTTTAGGGCGTCCCAGCGATATTTGCGACTCTAAATATTCATGAATTAAATAGTGGTGGATACTGAAAAACCCTGGTTACCGACTCTCTCTACTCGGTCACATTTTATTAGTTTAGTTAGTTTATTATTTTAGTTAGTAATATAAAAATCATAAAATATTCCTCTTGGTTAGTTTATTAGAGATATTAATTGCAGTATTTCCCCGCTCTCTGTGGGTTCGACCCGTACTTGCCGTTGTCTACTAGTTAGACGCCGTGCGATTGCGGTTATTTTATTGGGTAATCCCAAATCACATCAATGGACGTTTTATGGCGGCTTTTGTTAAACATCTTCACAAGAATTCTAACAATATGGTAGAATTATGGGCAGTCAGAGATGGTCTGAAGATAGTTGTTCAATTAGGTATCAAGAACATCTTAGTAGAAAGTGATTCGCAGTTAACTATTAATTTTAAGGGAAGCTGGTTTTTTGAAAAGTTAATGCAAGATATAAGGAGATTGTTAGACAGGTTTGAAAACATCATCTTCCAACACCAGTATAGAGAAAGTAATTCCGCAACTGATATTTTGGTAAAAAGGCTATTAATGAAGGGTTAACAAAAAAAATTATATTAATATTTAACGCCGTTAACACGTGAGTGTTTTAAGACTCACATGCCTTCTTATACATCCTACGGCTATGATTCTTCAGATTCAATGGTCGAATTAATTTTTAGATTTTCAAAAAATCAAAATTGAAACATTTTGTTCTTACACCAGGAACATTCTACGTGCATCTTTCTAATGAAAATTGGGCATAATTCGTTCGTAATTCTAGCATCCGAAGCTCCTTCCCTACATATAATTACCATTCAAACACTCAAATCATTTATTCAAATCACTCTGCAGCACTCCATTCAACCTAATAGCTCATGGTAAAACTAATGGAAGCAACAGTTCCCATCTACAATTTCAATCACACCCATTCTCTATATTGTAATTGCAGCATCAATTTTTCATTATTCTAATCATGTTCTTGCTGCTAAATCAAGTTTGAGGTGAACCCAATCTTCACAATTCATTGTTCCTTCTTGAACTACTTCTATTCGAACAACAACCCATTGTTCTCTACCTTTAGCCACCAGAAACCTCTTCAAAACATACTCACGAACCTGTTTTCTTTTTCTCCATTTCAATTTAATCGTCTTACATCCACAGATCCATCCTTCTACAGTTTTATATTTTCCGGCCATAACCCAGCTCAGGTTTTTCCATGACTATTCTATTCTCACAGCGAAAACCAATCTTCACCATCTCTGTCGGCGAGAAATCAGTAACAAAAGCATTCAACTATCAATTATTCTTCACGGAAACAAATCCATCTTGCACTTCTTGAATCAACTCCAACTGACTTACAATTTTTGTTCTAAAGTCTGCCAACAGATTCAGCTCCACCAGGATCATCAACTCCAACTGACTTACAACTAACTTACAATATCCATCTTTACTTTCTATGTTCAACATCAGCAAACCAAGCATCACTGAACCACCATCTCTTCTAAATATGCACTGAAATCAAATTTAACCTAAACCGATTCTAACAAGCCACAACATTCAACCAACACCCTCAATTTCTCTCTATCATTCACGCCGTTAGAAAGAAATAAATCAAGAGGAGAAGAAAAAGTGATGGGATAAAGAGTGGTTAATAGGTTTGATGAAGACGAAGACTCGGATCTGTGATAGAAGATGAAATGGTGGTTGTGGTTCGATTATGAGACAGGAAGAATGAGAAGAAAGATGGTCGTTCAATCTGAGTTCGAGAATTGAAGAACACAGAGAAGATGAAATGGGTTTATGTTGATCTGATTATAACAGAGAAATGGGTTTGCTGTTGTTGTCGTGGTGATGCTGCTGAGATATGGATTTGATTTAGAAGGGTTCTTGTTGGCAGAGAGGAATCGATTGAAGAGAAGGAAGAATAAATAGGTTTGTGATGATTAAATTGGTATGGGTTTTCGAAGAACTGATAAGGATTCAGATGGGGTTTATTTGATGCCATGAATTGGAGAAAACAAGTGATTACTGGTGATGGCAATTGAATGGTGCTGTAGTGAGCTAGATGGATGATAAAATGGGTCTGGTGGTTGATTGCTGGATTTTGAGGTTGTAGAATGGTGCGATGTGGTGTTCCTGTTGTTGATTAAGGTGAAGATTGGTGTTTAGAGGTGGCTTGAGGCAGTGGTAGTATTCAGGAAAGAGTTGAAGCATATGATTAATGGAGGCGGAGAAGTCAATTTCTCTGATAGATGGAGGCGGAGAAGCAGATGATTAGTGTATGGAAGAGTTTTGGGAGGGTTATATTAGTTAGGTAGATCTTAACCGTTCATCTTTGAGATGGAACAAGATCTAATATAAACCGTAGATCTTAACCGTTAGGGACTTGGCTTGTCATTGTTAGCAAAGTTTATTTATTTTTAGTAATTTAAATTTAATTGACGGAAAAAATAACACGTCATCATTTTACGGATCTTAACAGGTAAACAGTGATTTCAGGTACTAAAGTCTAACGTTTAACAAATGTAAATAAAAATCTAAAATTTGAATAAAACCCAGGTACTAAAATTAAATAAGTCCTAACAAATATATGGAATGAAACTACTCCTAACTTTTTGTGTAGTTTTTCTGTATGATGACAATACGAGGAGAGCCTTTTCAAGGTTTGTAAGACTCTAGTTTTTCTTTTACAGTACTTTCCTTATCAAAAGAAAAAACAAAATGTAATATGGAAGTTTAAAAATTGAAATTACAGAAGAGCCCTAGTTAGATCCGACTAAAATGTATATTTTCTAACACAAATTTGTCTGTTTCTTGATTTAATTCTGGAACGGATTGAATGGGGAGATGGTGGTTGGAGTTGGACTTTGCATGATATAAGAATTCTCAATTTTTTCCCTTTCTCCGGTCAACCTTGGAAGGTGTGATGTAGATAAAATACAAAAAATTATTGCTTCTCTAGTCAAACTTAGAGTACTGATTAAAAGACCATGCATGTACATAGTCACCAAAGAGAATCCCTAAAGAAAATCCCTTAACCAAACAAAAGAAAAAAGAAATCGCATCCCACGAGCTTCAACCAAGCCAACTAATTTTAAGCCCACGAGCTTCCTTTGTCACATTTTTCAATTGATATTTGAAGTTTAAACCAAAATTAACACTGTGCTCGTTTAGATTTGATTCGTGATCTAAATCTGATCTGAGATTGATTTAAACCGAATTAGATGTTAGATTATTTGTTTTTTTATTTTTTAACGGATTTAAGATCTAACTCGGCTTATACATCTTATTCTGCGTTATTTGAATAAGATATTATTTTAAACCTGACTCATTGGACACATATCTGATTGAAATAATATTTTTCTATAACTCAACAAATTTATTATTTTAAAGTGAGATTCAGTTATAATGGTTAGATTCAGATCTGTAGAGTCAGAGAAAAATAAACAACCCATAAATTATAGAAAAATAAAACAATTTCACTGTGTCCACCAAGAAAGCAAATGCATGTTTACACAATTAGATAATGTTCTGTAATCTTCCTTATGTAGAGATGCCTTTATAATAGGTACTAAAATTGCCAGATGATATCGTACAATATTAAAGTTATTGGATGATGATACCGGTGATTGAGTTTCAAAATTCGTAAAAATAAAATCACTTACTATTAAAATTGCCTGATAATGAAATGAAATCGTAAACACCAAATTATTTACTATCAAAATTGCCTGAGAATGAGATGAAATCGTAAGTACATCTTGATCCAGTCGAAAAACCATCGTAAGTACATCAAAACTGCCTGATAATGAGATGCAATTTTAACATTATTCCAATCACTTGAGTGTGACCATCATTTTTTTTTTTGTGAACACCAAATGCCAAAATTGTCAAGACAATGAGAACAAAAAGTAATAAAGGGATCATCATGCAAGGGTGCTTCGGTTCAACATAGCGGTCTTAAAACGTTATCATTCACGAATTGGGTCTACAAAATCAAACAAAAAGAGGAAATTTGTCTATAAAGCAAAAAAGAGGTTGAATCTTTTATTAATATATTACTGTTATAAATAGAAGTGATGTTTCTCTATATTCTTCACTGAACTAAAAGAAATTTGTAACCAATATCAAAAATGGAGGAAACCATCTTTGGCCAGACCATTTGTAATTCATGGATTCTAACTACTTCCACTCTAGTAGTAGTGATAACAATCATCACCATGCTAATGGTATTCAAAAGAAAAAAATCATCGACAATGGTCTGGCCAACAGGGCCAAAAACGTTCCCAATTATTGGTAACATGCATCTTCTTGGAGGCACAGCTCTTCAAGTTGTCTTACATAAACTTTCCAAAATTCATGGCAACGTTATGACGATATGGATCGGCAGTTGGAGACCGGTTATCGTTGTTTCGGATATCGACCGAGCATGGGAAGTCCTTGTCAACAAATCGTCAGATTACTCGGCTCGTGATATGCCCGAAATCACTAAGATTATATCTGCTGATTGGAAAACTATTTCTACTTCTGATTCTGGTCCTTCTTGGTCTAATCTTCGCAAAGGTCTTCAAAATGTTGCATTATCGCCTCACAACTTAGCTGCACAAAGTCAATTTCAAGAAAAGGATGTTACCAAAATGATCCAAAGTTTGAAAAAAGAAGCTGCGAGCAATAATGGAATTGTTAAACCAATTGATCATCTTAAGAAGGCGACACTAAGATTAATTAGTCGATTAGTTTTCGGCCAAGGTTTCGATGATGATAAATATGTTGATGATATGCATCATGCTATTGAAGAGCTGATTCGTGTTAGTGGTTATGCTCAGCTTGCCGAGGCATTTTACTATGCGAAATACTTACCGAGTCATAAAAAAGCTGTTAGAGACGTCGAAGAAGCAAATCAAAGAGTAAAAAAGTTGGTACGTCCATTTTTATCATTGAATCCTCCTACTAATACTTATTTGCATTTTCTCAATTCACAGAAATATGATGAAGAAGTTATCGTATTCGCGATATTTGAAGCTTATCTGTTGGGTGTTGATAGTACTTCTTTGACTACTGCATGGGCACTCGCATTTTTAATACGCGAACCAGTTGTGCAAGAAAAACTTCACCAAGAACTTAAGAATTTCGCGGTCAAGAATGATGGCGAAATTGTGAAAGTTGAAGATTTAAACAAGTTGCAATATTTACAAGCTGTTCTTAAAGAAACAATGAGAATGAAACCCATTGCACCATTAGCTATACCACATAAAGCTTGTAGAGACACTTCGCTAATGGGGAACAAAATTGATCAAGGCACCAGGGTTATGGTTAACATTTATGCTTTACACCATAATGAGAAAGTTTGGAAAGAACCATATAAATTTACGCCTGAAAGATTTTTACAAACTCAAGATGTTGTTAATGGAAAAGCAATGGAACAGTCACTACTACCATTTAGTGCAGGCATGAGAATTTGTGCAGGAATGGAATTGGGTAAACTTCAATTCAGTTTCTCTCTTGCTAATCTTGTTAATGCTTTTGAATGGTCTTGTGTTTCTGATGGAGTACTTCCTGATATGACTGATCAACTTGGTTTCGTTTTATTGATGAAGACACCACTTCAAGCACGTATAGCTCCTCGTGCGTAATCATCATATATCGAACATGAATCGGTTAGAATGGTTTTTAATCAAGTTAATGCTTTTGCTAGAGATCTTGTTTTGAACTGCCCGTACTCTGTGTATGCAGTAGTTGAAGTTATTGTTCCTTTGATGTACTGTACGTATTAAGCTCCTAGTTTGGGGAATTTCTATGTTGTATGATGTGTGTTTGATCCTCTCAATAATTTTTTTTGCAAATTCATTAGAGGTTTATTAACCAACGGATTGTTTGTTTTTTTCTGACTCAACTGATTCATCTGGATTCGGCTCATCTGAAAGTAATTCATTATATCTGATTTTAAATCATTATATTTGACTCAAAATAATAAAATAGTAGAGTTTGAAAAAAAATTATTCCAATCAGATATATGCCTAACGAGTCAGGTACAAAATGAAACTTGACTCAAATAGCTCCGAATCAGATGTATGAGTCGAGTCAGACCTCGAGTCAAACATCAATAAAATAAATGATCTGATATCTGAGTTGATCCGAATCAGATGCCGAGTCAGTTTAGATCACGAATTATATCCAAACAAACCTGGTGTAAGCAAAAACAACATTTATTGGATAAAATACTATGTTTCTAGTCGAACTTTGATCTTCTACTACATTTTGAATCATAATTTTCATGATTTGAAGTCGAATCAACAATCATAAACGCATAAAAACGAAGGGGTTTGTCGGGAATTACTTTCTATTTGCGTGTTGGCTTGAATTTGTTCTCTCATTTGGGGCTCGATTTCGGGTTCAACAACCGGCTCTTCAACTTCTTGTTGATTTGGTTGATTGGCTGCTTAATTTGCAAGCGCCGCAATCCCATGATTAGATTTTACAGTGTTTAACACGAGTCATTTGTAGACGATAAAATTTTTGTTTATAAATCGACGATTAATCGTTTATGGAAGATGAAGAGGGAAAAAGAGAAAAAGAGTTTTTGAAAAGAAAAAAAAAATCAGTTAGGAATATAATGTTATGATTTTGTTTTAGGATTTAGGTTTATTTTTGTTTTGGTTTGCATGTTTATTAGATTAGGATAAATTTAATAAAGAGCAACTTAGTCATTTTATCATTATGACACCCGTTAGATTTATAGGATGGATGGTTTAAACAAAGAAGGGTCCTCTCACATTTTAAAGGGTCCCAAAAAACTCATTCATTCTTTATATACAATTCAAGAAAAAACTCTAACTATCTTGTAGGATCCTACATCCATGGACCGTGAACCCTATAATACAAATAAAAATATTATTCTTTGATCCAATGATATTTATAATATGGGATATTTAAACGTCACCTGATCTATCCCTGTATATATTTTCCAACTATAGTCGTTCTCTATTGATAAACTGTCCACAAAGTTAACACTGTTTTTTTCTTTTGTTTTTTATTGAAATGTTAAAGTTAACGCATTCATTTGCATTACGTTGGGTTTGGCAGTCTATTCAATTTATATGGACAACTAAAAGTGTCAGTCACGAACCACGTTTAATATTTTGAAATTTTCCTTGACCCCTGATGCAATCTCCTAACATGTGGGTTGAAAATTTTACTCATCTTTCTAACATAATTCAATTTCCACAGAATCTGAGAGAGAGAGTGACAATTTTTCTCAAAAAAAAAGAGAAAAGGAAAAGTGGCATGCAAGAAAACGTTGAAAGAGATGGAAATTATTTTAGATAAATGCACGTGGGATAGTGAGTAAAGCTCGTGGGAGCCACCATTGGGTCTACTGGTAGTCCGGACTCCGGAGACACTATACCCCACAAGATTTTACAAAATATACAGTAATTAAAATTATCCTTAGGTGAATATATATGTTTGTCTAAAAATTACGTATTTTCTGAATTAAGAAGACTTTTGTGTGCTAAAAGTATGAATTTATCCATGAAAATCTATTACCTTTAGCGGCCTAACCAGATTTAAATTATAACTTTCTATATATAAATTTATCCCCCACGGATAAAGTTCGTCCTCAAGCCAAGTGCATGCCAAAAGAAACAAAAGCATAATCCCAGTCCCACGTGCATAAGTAACCAACAAAAATATCATCCCACGGATCCCTCGTGTTCTAGTACTTCCTCATGTATTTATCCCATAATGGTTTGTTACTTTGTTTGGTAGGTACAGTTCAACGATTCAACGACTGTTTCCTTCTTTTGCCAAAACTTAAAATATAGTCATTTTACATGCACCAAATTTTATAAAAAGAACAACTATAAGTGAAAAACAAGATATGAATTCTAATTTTATATGCGATATTATGAGAAATCGGAAAAAAAAAAACTCTAAATTATTTAAAAAAAAAGAAGTTAGTTAAAGATGTAATTTCAAAGGTCAAATCATTGCTTGTTTTGTGGACCTCTAGAGTGTCATTAGAGTGTCAGTATTATCTTTATGTTTAAGTGTGAACAGGGTGTAAGTATTGTCTTTTGTACACCCTATATATATGAGGCACTACTTGCTTCTAGGGTTAACTCAACAATAACAATGTAGATCTTAAATCTTTCATGGTATCAGAGCCTCCAAGCCTTACGACATCAGATCTTGGAGGTTCAAGTGGGCTGTGTCTGTGAGATTTGTTGTCATGGGTTTCAAGCCAAGAATTGCACAGCGAGAATAGATCAAGGTAGTGATTGAACCTAAGAACATCCGTCAAAAGCTTCCTCTCTTTTTTTCACAATACCGAGTCGGCTCTTCTCCTACCCGTTATGGCTCGAATCCGTAGTCAATCCTATTTCTGATAGGAGCAGTTGACAATTGAATCCAATTTTCCCATTATTTTCGTATCCGTAATTGTGCGAAAAGAAGGCCCGGTTCCAAGTTTTTCAGGAATAGTGGCGT
>JAJJMC010009727.1:18501-31001 GCA_023531435.1 Papaver californicum
TCATCCAGGAACTTGTTCGGAAATACCGTAATGAAAGGAACATAAGAGTTTGTCGCTAGGTATTTGACCAAATAGGATCGTCCAGTTCCTATAGAACCTATCACTAAAATACCCCTAGACGGGGATAGGGCTAAGCGGAGCGAAAAGGGTTTTCCATGAGATGGGAAATGAAAACTATTAGCCCCACACGAGGTTTGTGAATAAGTGATTGTCTGATAATGAGCAAGGAATATCCGTCTTTCTGCTAAACAGGATCTATTGAACTCATAATTCATTAGATCTTTTTTATGAATGTCAACTAAGTATCGTAAGTAAATTGATCCCGGTTGTTCAACCATTTGATAACCAGAGTCATTCTTTGATAAATGATCACTATGAGTCAGACTCAATAGAATTTGATCAATCCTTTTTTTTGTCGTTAAGGTGGAGAACTGAACCAAGAATTCTCTTTCTTCATCATCAATCGAATCACTGTTCGCGACCCAGGATTCTATTTTATCATCAATCCAATCAACGTTCACGTTTTTTCTTTTTCTTATCAATGAATAGATCTCTTTACTTGTACGACTTAGATATCTCGTATTTCTCGAAAAAGTGATTCGATTGATGGGATTTGGTATGATACTTATGATATCGATGAGATTGATATTCAAATATTTCTTCTTAGAACGTATTGATTTGACCCCATAAGTGGGACCACCACCCAATAGCATGTTGCCACCAGAAGCAGAACCCCGTATTTCTTCTAGAGAATCTCCTAATTGTTCCAGAGCAACTAGAAAGAGATTCTTTAACCAGAAAGAGTTCAGTTCAGATGTAGGATACCTATCCAGAAGTTTTCGCAACTCAATCATGTATGATGGAATCATCAAAGATTTGATCTTTTCGAACTCTGTCTGTAACTCACTAGAGGCCCGGGAAACAAAGAGAAGATGTGTACGAACGAGATATCCAGCAACAAGAAGAAGGAAAAGGATTGAATAGAGGAACTCCCGAGCATTTGGTGATCTCAGATGTATCCATATCAATGGAACGGGTGACTCATTATTTCGATGAATCATTTCTTCGGACAGAAGAAGATTATGTAAACACTTACTCGAAATCTCACTTATCGGATTCCATTGTGGAAGAATCGCCCACAATTTTTTCTGAGGAATTGGCCATGATGTATCTGATCCATGCATAATATCATGAAAAACGGATACAAATTTTTGACTGCTACTTAGTATCGGCAATAGGTCTGAAAAAGTATCTAAAAGGGTGAAATTTAGATATTTGCACCCTGCCGAAGTAAGGAACCATGGCATATATGTTTGTAACAGATTCCATTTTGAGAGATTTGAAAAAGCACTATCTCGTTGAAGGGTTCTATACATCTGCCATTTCTCAACGCATTTCTTTAGACAAAGACTCTGTTTTTTCCTCTTTTCGGATGGTAAATATTTCTCAGAACATGGAGTGTGAATCAAACCCATGTTTGAATTGAAATTGAGATACTGATGCAAGTTCTTCCCTTCTGAATCAGAGAGATTCATATCTGAAAGAGGTTGACAATAAGTTCTTTCAAAATTGACTATTTGTCCCTCTGTTAGAGGTGTTCCAGAAATGTCTGGGATCGAGTAAATAGCTCTACGAACGAATGGATCGGATCGAATTGGAAAATGGAAAGATTTGTACAAGTTATACCTTTCGTCACCACTTTGTGGAAAATCGTTAGGTATGAATATGTTAGATACCTGTGACTCGATTGATGAAATAGTATCTCTCTCCAAAAAAACATGTTTTTTTGGACCGACGCACAAAGAAAAAATGTTGTTGCGAATGAACAAGATATTGAGGAATTGTCCATACGTAAGATCATAATTATTGATACGGGCCTTTTCCACATAAAAAGGGAATCTTTTGTTACAATCGAACCAGAAGTGATGTGGATTATTCAAGAATCGAAGTCGATTTGCTTTATAAAAAGAAGAGATCAATGAACTTCTATGAAATGGTTTCACGGGATTCAGCCAATTGTCTCGATCGTGGGATATCATTGAGAAATAGGAATCGGTGTTATCAAAGTCTTTCCTGCGATTATTTCTAGTATGAAATGAGTCAATCATCCACTTTGGTATCTTATTGAATAAAAACGGTGATATTGTTCCTCCATTGATCAAGAATTTCGATTTTTGGGAAGTATCACGATTATCCAATAAGAAGGGTTTCAATTTATTCAAATGAACGATTTGAACACCTATTGATTCTAACAACTGATTGCAGAGTTGATCATTCGGCCCTTTCAATTCATAGATGTGGATCTCGGACCTATGAATGGGGATATTCCCGATACTCACAAAGAAAAAAGGAAGTGACTTAGACAAAAAGAGAAGTGACTTGGACAAAAAGAGAAGTGACTTGGACAAATCTTGTTTGTCGATAACCTCGGACCAATCAATCGAATATTGATTAATACGTAATCGACCGAACACTACTTGAAAACGGCTCTTCTGCTCAGAAACGAAATGTTCCAAATGTTCCTGGAAATTATTGCTCCCGTTGGGCCATTTGTATCTATATGCATTAGGATCCCGATTCATGGATCTCTCGGTTCGAGAAATAAGAGGATCGAACCATTTCTTCTGACTCTTTTTCAAATTCGATAAATGTTGGTTGATCGTATATTTCATTATAGTTCTATGATTCAGAGTATCATTTCCTATTTGATCCCTTTGAATTCCATAAAAGAATCGATTCGATACATTTCTTATGTACCCATAGGTGCTATATTGGATTTGAATCAGATTTCGGATCAATCTATATTGATTGACTGCCTCCATTATGTTGTTGCTAGCAAATACCACTCTTTTTGGTTTTGGATCTTCCAAGTCATTCCCGCAGGAGATCCGGACCGATTTTTTTCTGATCCTTCGATAAAAAGATTCATTCTCTTCATAAAAAATAGGAGGTAGAACCAAGAAAGATTTCTTTTTCGATTCATCCCTGGAGTTGAATACCTCATTCAATAATTTTTTTTTATCCAACCCGTAGGAATCAATAGAAAAGGAAAATCCCTTATGATACACCAGATCCGGCTCGGTTATTGATAGAGTGAATAGATCTGCCATTTCTTGAAATCTCTCTTCTGATTCAAAATCGCGGTGTAACGTGTACCCCCCCCTGTTTCGGTCATGGAATAGATGAAAGAAAGAAAAAAATGGATTTTGGTTCAAGAATGAAATCTTATTGGAACTGGCCATATCCGGTTCATCCTTCGGAACCATATCACATCCCGGATCTGATGAAATAGGATGAATTGAGACGGTATTTTGTAAATACGTAATTATCTTGAATATATCAACCATTTCTTTATTTTCCGATCGTCTGGAAGGGACAAAAGAAACATCTTGTTCTTTCTTCAACAATTTATGATCTCTAGTGGACCTCTCAGTAGGATTCGAACCCAGATGAAGTTCTGACCATCTGTCAGAGAAAAAGGAACGAATTGATTTTGTAGAATTCCCAAGAATTGCTTCGATTTCTTCCGGAAGCAGATGATTATTCATCTGCTTCTCACGTTCCGTGAATAGCCGGGACATTGAGGAATATCCAGAAAGGCATTTCGGGAATCGGTCTGATTTTCTCTCTGTTCGTTCCGTTTGAAGAAAGGAAGGATCCCAAAGAATCGATCTTTCTTTTAGTTGTTGAATCTCTCTTTGATTGATCAATGTGTGATATTCCGAATCCTCATTACTAATCGAATCGAAAGGGTCTCTGGATTGATCAGAAGATCCTTTCAATTGGCTAGAATTCGTTACTTGAACGAAAATAGATCTTGTGGAATCATATTGAATATTTGACGATACATTCCGTACCTTGCTAAAAAACCGATCCTTGCTTACCAACCACACATTGTCTAACCAAATCCAACTCTCTCTCGATACGTTCCTCAAAAAATCCGACTCGTGCAGATTCTTCCCCCAACTAACGAAGATATCTTGGCGGAATTGCCACATATGAAATTGAGCACAATTTTGCAAAGAAATACCCCACTTGTTTCTCGAGAAGAGATGGGAAACATGTTCAATCTCATTTGATTGAATAGTTGACTCAGCTCCTTGTTGTTTGAAGAAACCCTCCACTTCAATTGGTCTTTTTTCACGAAAAGCAGACATGAGATAACAAATCCAGTGTTTCACTAAGATTTCGAATAGCTGGCCCGAATTCAAGTTGATTATGTTTCGCTTCTTCCTCAGAGAAAGACGATCAAACAATTCCCAATCATGGTCCTTGCGGATCGGATCATCCGTATAGGATACAAAAAGAAACTCCAGATATTTGATATCTTTCTCTTTAAATGAGATCTCAATTCCAGCTACGGTTTCCTTAGATATCTTACAACTAGAATTCCACCTTTTTCCGATCCGGTTCCTCCACCACCGCGAACCCCAGTTAGAGTCAGGCATGATACACTTTTTCGTTATTGGGAGAACCCAAGTACTCTCTTTCGGATCCATGAAACAACTCTCAGAGATCTTTTTCCCTTTTGGAAGATAGAGGAGCGAAACAATCAACCTATTAATATTGGAAGACCAAAAAGATTCTTCCGATGTATCATTTCTGGGTCCAATGGAATTCATAGGTATAGGAAGAAGCCCCATCAAATAGAGATTTTTTCTTTCGACCATATTTCGATTGTTAATACGATATATAAGGACCGCTACTACAAGCAGTACTACACCTTTGATCGTGAAATATCGATTGCTTGTTGAACCCTGTGAATCGCGTGAAAGGAGGATACTCCAAATTCGGGGGTCAAAGAGTTTCATAAAACGTTCTTGGTGGAAAAAAATGTGAGTGAAAGATCCCACTGAATCGAATTTGGTCCATGAATCTAAGAAATAGTGAGAATTCTTGATCTCTCTCAATATCTCTCTCAATTCGAAGATCCAGGATTTGAATTGATGTCGTTTCATTGATTCCTGTTTCATTGATTCCTCCTAAAGATTTCATTTCAATTGGAATTTGGTTATTCACGATGTACGATGATCCCTGTTAAGCATCCATGGCTGAATGGTTAAAGCGCCCAACTCATAATTGGCAAATTCGTAGGTTCAATTCCTGCTGGATGCACGCCAATGGGAACGTTCAATAAGTCTATTGGAATTGGCTCTGTATCAATGGAATCTCATCATCCATACATAACGAATTGGTATGGTATATTCATACCATAACATATGAACAGTAAGAACTAGAATTCTTATCAATACTGGAACTCATAGGGAAGAAAATGGATTTATGGATGGAATCAAATATGCAGTATTTACAGACAAAAGTATTCGGTTATTGGGGAACAATCAATATACTTCTAATGTCGAATCAGGATCAACTAGGACAGAAATAAAGCATTGGGTCGAACTCTTCTTTGGTGTCAAGGTAATAGCTATGAATAGTCATCGACTCCCGGGAAAGGGTAGAAGAATGGGACCTATGGGACATACAATGCATTACAAACGTATGATCATTACGCTTCAACCGGGTTATTCTATTCCACCTCTTAGAAAGAAAAGAACTTAAAAAAAAATACTTAATAACACGGCGATACATTTATACAAAACTTCTACTCCGAGCACACGCAATGGGGCCGTAGACAGTCAAGTGAAATCCAATTCACGAAATAATTTGATCTCTGGACAGCGTCATTGTGGTAAAGGTCGTAATGCCAGAGGCATCATTACCGCAAGGCATAGAGGGGGAGGTCATAAGCGTCTATACCGTAAAATAGATTTTCGACGGAATGAAAAAGACATATCTGGTAGAATCGTAACCATAGAATACGACCCCAACCGAAATGCATACATTTGTCTCATACACTATGGGGATGGTGAGAAGAGATATATTTTACATCCCAGAGGGGCTATAATTGGAGATACCATTGTTTCTGGTACAGAAGTTCCTATCTCAATGGGAAATGCCCTACCTTTGAGTGCGGTTTGAACCATTGATTTACGTAATTGGAAGTAACCAATTAGGTTTACGACGAAACCTAGAAATCAATCACTGATCCAATTTGAGTACCTCTACGGGATAGACCTCAACAGAAAACTGAAGAGTAACGGCAGCAAGTGATTGAGTTCAGTAGTTCCTCATATAAAATTATTGACTCTAGAGATATGGTAATATGGAGAAGACAAAATTGTTTGAAGCACCGACAGAACCGGAAGCGCCCCTTGTTTCAAAGAGAGGAGGACGGGTTATTCACATTTCATTTGATGGTCAGAGGCGAATTGAAAGCTAAGCAGTGGTAATTCTACCCCCGGGGAAAAATAGAGATGTCTCCTACGTTACCCGTAATATGTGGAAATATCGACGTAATTTCATAGAGTCATTCGGTCTGAATGCTACATGAAGAACATAAGCCAGATGATGGAACGGGGAGACCTAGGATGTAGAAGATCATAACATGAGTGATTCGGCAGATTTGGATTCCAATATATCCACTCATGTGGTACTTCATCATACGATTCATATAAGATCCATCTGTCTAGATATCATTATATACATCCAGAAAGCCGTATGCTTTGGAAGAAGCTTGTACAGTTTGGGAAGGGGTTTTGATTGATCAAAAAGAAGAATCTACTTCAACCGATATGCCCTTAGGCACGGCCATACATAACATAGAAATCACACTTGGAAAGGGTGGACAATTAGCTAGAGCAGCGGGTGCTGTAGCGAAACTGATTGCAAAAGAGGGTAAATCGGCCACATTAAAATTACCGTCTGGGGAGGTCCGTTTGATATCCAAAAACTGCTCAGCAACAGTCGGACAAGTGGGTAATGTTGGGGTGAACCAGAAAAGTTTGGGTAGAGCCGGATCTAAGCGTTGGCTAGGTAAGCGTCCTGTAGTAAGAGGGGTAGTTATGAACCCTGTAGACCATCCCCATGGGGGTGGTGAAGGAAGGGCCCCAATTGGTAGAAAACAACCCACAACCCCTTGGGGTTATCCTGCGCTTGGAAGAAGAAGTAGAAAAAGGAATAAATATAGTGATAGTTTGATTCTTCGTCGACGTACTAAATAGGAGAGAAAATCGAGAATATGTTTCTTCGTCTTTACAAAAGAAAAAAAGATAGGAGTAATTAGCTGTGACACGTTCACTAAAAAAAAATCCTTTTGTTGCTAATCATTTATTAGCAAAAATTGAAAAGCTCAACATCAGGGGGGAAAAAGAAATAATAGTAACTTGGTCCCGGGCATCTACCATTATACCCACAATGATCGGCCATACAATTGCTATTCATAATGGAAAAGACCATCTGCCTATTTATATAACAGATCGTATGGTGGGTCACAAATTGGGAGAATTTGCACCTACTCTAAATTTCCGGGGACATGCGAGAAGCGATAATAAATCTCGTCGTTAATGTTAATAATAATAAAGTTAATATGGGTGCTCGTCGTTCATTAGTGGGAGGTTAACCTTATGATAAAGAGGGACCCAGATGTGGAAGTATCCGCTTTAGGTCAACATATATGTATGTCTGCTCACAAAGCACGAAGAGTAATCGATCAGATTCGTGGGCGTTCCTACGAGGAAACACTTATGATACTAGAACTCATGCCTTATCGAGCATGTTATCCTATTTTTAAATTGGTTTATTCAGCAGCAGCAAATGCTAGTCACAATATGGGTTTCAAGGAAACAGATTTAATCATTAGTCAAGCCGAAGTCAACGAGGGTACTATTGTGAAAAAGTTAAAGCCTCGAGCTCGAGGACGTAGTTATCCGATCAAAAGACCCACCTGTCATATAACTATTGTATTGAAAGATATATCTAAAGATCAAGACTATTTCATATGGTTAAGAAAAACGGGATATGTATATATAGATAAATATACGGATGTTAGAGAGAGGTATCTATGTATGGTAGAGCACGAAAGACTAAAATGGGCTAATGAAGAAAGCGAGGGTGTATGGGACAAAAAATAAATCCACTTGGTTTTAGACTTGGTACAACCCAAAAGCACCATTCCCTTTGGTTTGCACAACCAAAAAGTTATTCTGAGGGTCTACAGGAAGATCAAAAAATACGGGATTGTATCAAGAATTATGTACAAAAAAATATGAGAATATCTTCGGGTGTAGAGGGAATTGCGCGTATAGAGATTCAAAAAAGAATCGACCTGGTCCAGGTCATAATCTATATGGGATTTCCAAAATGGTTAATAGAGGGTAAACCGAGAGGAATTGAAGAATTACAGATCAATGTACAAAAAGGTTTTAATTCTGTGAACCGAAAACTCAACATTGCTATTACAAGAATTGCAAAACCCTATGGAGACCCTAATATTCTTGCCGAATTTATAGCTGGGCAATTAAAAAATAGAGTTTCATTTCGAAAGGCAATGAAAAAAGCTATTGAATTAACTGAGCAAGCAGATACAAAAGGAATTCAAGTACAAATTGCAGGACGTATCGACGGAAAAGAAATTGCGCGTGTCGAATGGATCAGAGAAGGCAGGGTTCCCCTACAAACCATTCGAGCTAAAATTGATTATTGTTCGTATACAGTTCGGACTATTTATGGGGTATTAGGCATAAAAATTTGGATATTTGCAGACGAGAAATAATCAAAGATCTCTTCTTTTACTTTTCTATCTAGCACTGGACAAAAAAAACCTTTCATTTTTTTCTCTTTAATCTAAAATGATTAATTTCAAATCTTCTAATTCTATAGGGTTAAATAAAAATTAGATTGACCCTTTGGTATAATTGCTATGCTTAGTGTGTGACTCGTCGGTTTTTTTAGTTTAGATTAGATTAAAAAAGGAAAGGACGGCCCCAAAGTCTGAACTAAGAACTATGTAACTAATAACCAGCTCATTGCTTCGTATTATCGGGATCCAAAGAAACAGTCACTATATGATGTATTGATCATATCGTTGTAGCAACTGAAATCTTTTTTATATTACATATACATAAAAGAAAAACCAATCTGATCGTGGATTGTGATGTGAAACAAAAAAAAGGATGTGGATAAATGGAAGGGGGAGAGAAAGAGAGAAGGAGAATATCAATGATATATGATTCCAATATGTATGGTCTATGAATAATCTCATACAAAGGCAGTGTAATAAATCATCAATATGGATTCGGCCATAATCATAATTAATCATTAAATGAATCCGGTTCATAGGAAAAAGAAATACAAATAAAAGAGAGCTTCGAGTCAATAAAGACTGAGTAGATTGACTCAGGAACAACAAATTGAATTAGGAGCTCCGTTGCAGAGTTCAGGCCTAGCCATTAACCAAGAAGTGATGGGAACGACGGAACCTATGACTGCAGAAGATTCCATTGAAAACGAATCCTAATGATTCATTAGGTGGGATGGCGGAAAGAACCAGGAAACCTATTCATTTATTCTGAGAGGTCAAGGACTGACCCTACGAATTAAACAGATATTGAAAGAGTCAATATTCGCCCGCGAAGGCCTTATTGGATTGCTAAGTTTTTTGGATTCAATAAAGGTCAAAATAAAGATTCGTAAAAAAAATTCTATATTCTAGAGGTATATTTCCGGTTGTATATAAAACCCAAGATATATAAATTTTTACGTGACAGATTAGATCTCAAAAAACCTATGATTCAGTCTATTAGAAATTCAATACATATTCGTAATATTATGGAATCATTTCATTCGCGAGGAGCTGGATGAGAAGAAACTCTCATGTCCGGTTCTGCAGTAGAGATGGAATTGAGAATAACAAACAACCATCAACTATAACCCCAAAAGAACCAAATTCCGTAAACAACATAGAGGAAGAATGAAGGGAATATCTTACCGAGGCAATCATATTAGTTTCGGTAGATATGCTCTTCAGGCACTTGAACCGGCCTGGATCACATCTAGACAAATAGAAGCAGGGCGACGAGCAATGACACGATATGCGCGTCGTGGTGGAAAAATATGGGTACGTATATTTCCAGACAAACCTGTTACATTAAGACCTACAGAAACGCGTATGGGCTCGGGGAAGGGATCTCCCGAATATTGGGTATCTGTCGTTAAACCGGGTCGAATACTTTATGAAATGGGTGGAGTATCAGAAATTGTAGCCAGAGAAGCTATTTCAATCGCTGCGTCCAAAATGCCTATACGAACTCAATTCCTTATTGCAGAATAGGGATGTGCAACCAAAGGAAAGGAGTCTTTGTGATGAAAAAACAAACAACCGCAGGCCTTTTTTTCTGGACAAAAAATATTTCTTTTTTCTTTTGCCCTTTCTTTGCATTGAAAGAAACGATAAAAAATAATGATATGATTCAACCTCAAACCCTTTTAAATGTAGCGGACAACAGTGGGGCTCGAAAATTGATGTGTATTCGAATCATAGGAGCTAGTAATCGTCGATATGCTCATATTGGTGACGTTATTGTTGCTGTAATCAAAGAAGCAGTGCCCAATATGCCTCTAGAAAGATCAGAGGTGATCAGAGCTGTAATTGTACGTACATGTAAAGAACTTAAACGTGACAACGGTATGATAATACGATATGATGACAATGCCGCAGTTGTCATTGATCAAGAAGGAAATCCAAAAGGAACTCGGGTTTTTGGTGCGATCGCTCGGGAATTGAGACAGTTGAATTTTACTAAAATAGTATCATTAGCTCCTGAGGTATTATAAATACTATCTAGAATAAAGACTAATAGACAAGCCCGTGATATGATAGAGTAGGGTCTTGGGAATGAATTAAATTAATTTTGTAGATTATGTATCACGTATATCCCTTAACTTTATAATAAAAAAAATAACGAGCATGTTGATTATATTAAAACTCGGAGGCACCAATAATTATAGTTCATCATGGGTAGGGACACAATTGCTGACATAATAACTTCGATACGAAATGCTGACATGGATAAAAAAGGAACGGTTCGAATAGCATCTACGAATATTACCGAAAACATTGTGAAAATCCTTCTACGAGAAGGCTTTATCGAAAACGTGAGAAAACATCGAGAAAGCAACAAAAATTTCTTGGTTTCAACCCTTCGACATAGAAGGAATAGGAAAGGGCCATATAGAACAATTTTAAAACGTATCAGCCGGCCCGGTCTACGAATCTATTCCAACTCTCAACGAATTCCTAGGATTTTAGGAGGAATGGGGATTGTTATTCTTTCTACTTCTCGAGTTATAATGACAGACCGAGAAGCTCGGCTAGAAGGAATCGGAGGAGAAATTTTGTGTTATATATGGTGATCTTTCTGATATCTGAATTGAATTGGTAACTTCCTATATTGCGAAAAAAAAAAAAAAGAGGAAGGACTGGTTGCCTAATATCACTCCTCCTCCATTAGTTGATACTTCAAGGGGGTTACCTGAAATGAAAGAACAAAAATGGATTCATGAAGGTTTAATTACTGAATCACTTCCCAATGGCATGTTCCGGGTTCGCTTAGATAATGAAGATCTGATTCTAGGTTATGTTTCAGGAAGGATCCGACGTAGTTTTATACGGATACTACCAGGAGATAAAGTCAAAATAGAAGTAAGTCGTTATGATTCAACAAGGGGACGTATAATTTATAGACTCCGCAATAAAGATTCGAACGATTAGGTGTATTTTTTTCGACATTATTTTCGTGGGGATACAACTCGAGGTTCAAAATTCCAAGAGACTTATTTTCTTCCAAGGAGTAGATTCGGAATTAAGGTAAGGAATGACAAATATGAAAATAAGGGCCTCTGTTCGTAAAATTTGTGAAAAATGTCGACTGATTCGCCGTCGGGGACGAATTATAGTAATTTGTTCCAACCCGAGACATAAACAGAGACAAGGATAATCCTTCGAAAAAGGACCCAACGTACAAATAAAATGAAGGATCTGTTTTAACCTGAAATGGATATATCCGTATATCTCTGACTCATATTGATGAGATGATAAAAGATGGCAAAACCTATACCAAGAGTTGGTTCACGTAGGAATGGACGTATTAGTTCACGTAAGACTGGACGTAGAATACCAAAAGGAGTTATTCATGTTCAAGCAAGTTTCAACAATACCATTGTAACAGTTACAGATGTACGGGGTCGGGTGGTTTCTTGGTCCTCCGCCGGTACTTGTGGATTCAGGGGCACAAGAAGAGGGACACCGTTTGCTGCCCAAACCGCAGCAGGGAATGCTATTCGTACAGTAGTCGATCAGGGTATGCAACGAGCAGAAGTCATGATAAAGGGTCCTGGTCTCGGAAGAGATGCAGCATTACGAGCCATTCGTAGAAGTGGTATACTATTAAGTTTCGTACGGGATGTAACCCCTATGCCACATAATGGATGTAGACCTCCTAAAAAAAGACGTGTGTAGAAATAAGAATGGAACAGATTTCAAGAGAAAAAAATGATTCAATAATCTGATCAAAAAAAATTACTATGCTTCGAGAGGAAGTAGCAGTATCTACTCGGACACTACAGTGGAAGTGTGTTGAATCTAGAGCAGACAGTAAGCGTCT
>JAJJMC010009727.1:36001-47417 GCA_023531435.1 Papaver californicum
GGATTTCAAAGTAGCACGATCTAATTCAAAAATCTCGCCCAATTGAGCACGTCTAGCATATTTTTTCACGGTAGCAGGATCGCTATAACTGACTCCATTCAGTTCACCGCCATAGAACTCAACAGTTACACCTACCTGTTCGACACTATACTTGGATTCTGCCCTTCGAAAAGGAACATCGGCTCTCACAATTCCGTCTCCGTCTACCAAAACTACTGGAAATGTTTCAAAAAAAGTAGGCATGCGACGTACAAAAAGCTCATGGCCTTCCTTATCTCTAAAGATAGGATGTCCTAACCACCCAACGGCTATTCCATCCCCGCTGTCCATTGAACCCGCTCGGAATAATCCCCCTTTGGCTGGATTATTACCAATGTAATCATAAAAAGCCAATTTTTCGGGAATTTTAGACCAAGCTTCTGATACACTCTGATTTTCGGCTAGCCCAGCGCTAACCCTGCGATATATTTCTTGCTGGAAATATCCTTGGTCCCATTGATAACGAGTAGGACCAAATAATTCGATCGGGGTTGTTGCTGAACCATACCACATAGTTCCAGCAACAACGAAAGCTGCAAAAAAGACAGCAGCGATACTACTGGAAAGGACAGTTTCAATATTACCCATACGTAATCCTTTGTATAGACGTTGAGGCGGGCGGACACTAAGATGGAAGAGGCCCGCTAATATGCCTAAGGTACCTGCTGCAATATGATGAGAGGCTATTCCTCCCGGAACAAAAGGATCAAAACCTTCTACACCCCACGCAGGATTTACAGATTGTACTTTTCCAGTCAGTCCATAAGGATCGGACACCCATATTCCAGGACCATACAAGCCTGTTACATGAAATGCGCCAAACCCAAAGCAAGCGACCCCTGATAGAAATAAATGAATTCCAAAGATCTTGGGCAAATCCAAAGAAGGTTTTCCTGTACGTTCATCACAGAAAATTTCTAGATCCCAATATACCCAATGCCAGATAGCTGCCAAGAAGCACAAGCCAGAAAACAAAATATGTGCCCCGGCCACACCTTCGTAACTCCAAATACCCGGATTCGTTATAGTCCCTCCTGTGATACTCCAACCACCCCAGGAATTCGTTATTCCTAAACGAGTCATGAAAGGTATAACGAACATACCTTGTCTCCACATTGGATCAAGAACTGGGTCAGAGGGATCAAAAACAGCTAATTCGTATAGAGCCATCGAACCGGCCCAACCAGAAACTAGAGCTGTATGCATTATATGGACAGAAAGTAACCGGCCGGGATCATTCAATACAACGGTATGAACACGATACCAAGGCAAACCCATGGAAATACCCCTTTATCAAAGAAAAATAGATACTATGTTACTTTATCGCATTGGAAAAGACTCTGCTTATGCTATGGACTTCTCCTTTTCAATGGATTATCTCGGAGCAAGGGTGCATTTATATTGCATTCCGTTGGTAATAACAGAAAAATTCTGTTCGTAGGAACAAAGAGAAGCAAATCTATTCTATACCCGATAAGTACCAATACGCAATGGGGGGATGGGTCCCATTTTAGATGAGTGAATTAGAGATGCTTGTTCATCATTTGAACATCGCAGCTCATTCATAATAATTTTTTTTATTCATTCCATCTTCTTCGATGAACTTTACAATCTATGGATAAAACCCGAAAACATAAATATTATGAAAAAAAGAAAAACCGTTGTTACGTTTCCACATCAAAGTGAAATTTTAGTACTTAAAAACCTTTTTCTTTCATTTAATGCCTATTGGTGTTCCAAAAGTACCTTTTCGGATTCCTGGAGAGGAAGATTCGGTTTGGGTTGACGTATAGTGCGACTTGTCAGACATATTGGGTCATATGGGATTTCCCCGTTTTCTCCCCCGATCGAGATATCCTCTGTTTCACCCAAGAAAGATTGATTGAACCATCAATAATTTGAAGCGTGAAGTGCAATTAGAGCAATTTATTTGGGGGATCAATATGCATTTTTCAATTAGAAGAATTTATGGTTGGCTTGGTTGGACCAAAAAAATGAAGTATCCAGGCTCCGTTCAAAAAAACCCAATCGGTAAAATATGTATGATTACCTTTTGTATCATAAAGAATTCCTATATTATACCAGCGACCTCAAACCGCCAATCAATCGACGGAGTGAGTCATCATACTTTTCCAGTGATTGGCGGAAGCGGAAGACATAAAATGAATAAAAAAAGTATTAGCAAACAAAAGAAGCGGTATTGGGATCATTTGTCCTATATGTGCAAATAGAGGTCGGGTAAATCTTTCCCCGGAGTAGAGCATAAACCTAAACGAATTGAAGAGGCCCATTCCGGAACAAGAAAATGACATCGTAATCGGAATTGGATTTCGATGAAACAATATATCAATGAGGGTAAATTTAGTGAGCTCTTTTTAGGGGTAAGTGAGTCAAAACCCTGCTCTGCTTTCTTGAAAAATAGAAGACTAAAGGCCCTTCATTCATTAGGAGTTAGAAAAATCCTCCTATGAAAAAAGGGGAAAATAAAGAGGGCTGGAATCGACACATTGATTCTTTTTTTTTGAACCGTATGCATCTAAAGGTGCGTGTACGGTCCCTAAGGGATACAATTTTGTCCTAATCAACCGACTTCATCGAGAAAGAATACTTTTTTTAGGCCAACAAGTCGATAGCGAGATCGCAAATCAACTTATGGGTCTCATGATATATCTCACTATAGAGGATGATACAAAAGATGTTTATTTGTTTATAAACTCCCCCGGTGGGTGGGTAACACCCGGAATAGCTATGTATGATACTATGCAATTTGTGCAACCAGATGTACATACAATATGCATGGGATTAGCCGCTTCAATGGGGTCTTTCGTCCTGGTCGGAGGAGAAATTACCAAACGTCTAGCATTCCCTCACGCTTGGCGCCAATGAGTTTTTTATTTGAGAGAAAAAAGAAGACTATGCCTTCGCCAGATAAAATATGAAAAATAAAGTAATAATAGCATGGCACTTCGAGTTCGATATGAGCAAACCATCATTGTTCTTTTATAACATGAGATTCCGTATCGAGAGAGTAGTATGAGACAAAAGGAATTTCTGATTTGATTTTATCTATCGGGGTTCGATTTCAGCGTCACAAACTTTTTTGTTTTCACATCACACATCAGAGGGCTCTTTCCTATATTTCTGTTACGAAATAGTATTAAAATGAAAAAACATACACAAGATTATCCTTTCCCTATTTGATCGGATCAAAAAGAAACTTTGGGATTGCTGAATTACAGACGAGATAAATATATAAAGCAACGGAACCATCATAGTATTTTTTAACTCTCCCGAAAGAAAGGGTGGTAAATGGATTATTTACCGATCTGGGTTTGATAGATCCTCCACTTTAGGTAAAAGTAGATTCCATTCTAGAGCCGTATGCAATGCGCAAAAAATGCCTGTACGGTTCTTCAATTCGATTTTTTCTTGTCTCTTTCTATCATTGAGACAGAGGAAGCATTCATTATGTTATATCATCAGGGTAATGATCCACCAACCTGCTAGCTCTTTTTACGAGGCACAAACAGGAGAATTTGTCCTGGAAGCGGAAGAACTGCTGAAACTTCGCGAAACCCTCACAAGGGTTTATGTACAAAGAACGGGCAATCCATTATGGGTTGTATCCGAAGACATGGAAAGGGACGTTTTTATGTCAGCAACAGAAGCCCAAGCTCATGGAATTGTTGATCTTGTAGCGGTCGAAAATACCGGGGACTTCACGTAAATCTGTGATTCCATTCCGTTTCGAACCATAATTGACTGAGCTATGTTATTTCCTATTTTATTTTCTTACCGAGGTTAAAAGTGGTAGTGGGAAAATATTCAATGAAACGAGAGGAATTCATAATCATCCGGTTAGGATCGATCTAAACCAGCCCATTCTGTATACGATCCAGCATGCCAACTATTAAACAACTTATTAGAAATACAAGACAGCCAATCAGAAATGTCACAAAATCCCCCGCCCTTCGGGGATGTCCTCAGCGTCGAGGAACATGTACTAGGGTGTATGTGCGACTCGTTCAGATCATGAACTGGAACAAAAGAAAGGAGATTTTTTTGACAGTATCAATGATCGGTACCAATGAATAGGAATGGAAAAACCCCATATCACTATCGAAAAAAGGACCTCTATTGTGTATGAAATTTATGGTTTCCTTTGGTATAAATCCAATCATCTCAACTGGAGATGAGAAGCAACTCCCCATTGGTAGCAAATGGTTATCCATTAAGCGGGGGAATGGAATGGTATTTTAGAAGCAGAAAGATTATGCTCCCATTCTTGCAAAAACGGACTAACAGGGTCAGCTACCTAACCAACCTTCATAATGAAATGCCGTTACTGTATGGGTAGATCTAGTTGTGAAAAGACCTATTACTGGATAATTCATGGGTAGAGCCAAAGAGTGTGAACTGTACAAGTTACTAAATAGGTAAGAGGCTCCGGTGTATAGAAAGGACCTCACCGTTTAAACCGTAACCATAGAAACGATGGAACCCACAATTTTTCGTTTTTTATTTACTTTTTTTTTGATACCAAGTATCAATACAATTTCTTATTTCGAGGTGAAATGAAATGCCTCAAAAAAATCGTGGTTGGGAAGGTCATAGTAGCAAAAGCCATTGGAATTTTTTTTTTATACATCGGAAGAATCAGTTTTGTTATTAATAGACTAGGGGGGGAAAGAATGACTGAAAGAAAAGAAATCAATTAGTTATTCATCAAAGTTTCATTTGATTCAATGACCAGAATTAAACGAGGATATATAGCTCGGAGACGTAGAACAAAAATGCGTTTATTTGCATCAACCTTTCGAGGGGCGCATTCAAGACTTACTCGAACTATGACTCAACAGAAAATGAGAGCTTTAGTTTCGGCTCATCGGGATAGGGGCAGGCAAAAGAGAGATTTTCGTCGTTTGTGGATCACTCGTATAAATGCAGTAATTCGTGAGAATAGGATATCTTATAGTTATAGTCGATTAATACATGATCTGCGCAAGGGGCAGTTACTTCTTAATCGTAAAATACTTGCACAAATAGCTATATCAAATAGGAATTGTCTTTACATGATTTCCAACGAGATCATTAAATAAGGGGATTGTAAGGAATCCACCAGAATGATCTAAACGGAGTTCCCCGGAGAATGAACTCCGGGAGGGTAGGGTATAAATTACTATAATAAAGTAGTAAAAAGAAATTAACACGTTTCCATAATAATAATTAAGGACTTTCTCTTTTTCTTCCCCAATTCTTTTTTTCTTATGACATGACAATACAATCTAGATTCTCGAATTTTTGAACAAAACACCAACCAGAGTTGGGGTTCGGGTTGGAATTTTTATTCAATTGAGGCATGGGCGGCCTATTTATTTCTGGTTCTAGGACCAGTAGTTCTAGGGGTCGACTCGGTTCTCTCAAATTGTTTCTCATTATTAAGAAAAGGTAACGAAGATAAAATACGGGCTTGTTTTATAGCAATAGTAATTAATCGTTGTTGTTTCAAGGTTAATCTATTCACTCGTCTAGATAATATTTTTCCTTGTTCACTAATAAATCGACTAATTAAACTCATGTTTCTATAATCAATTCGATCCCCCGATCCAATTGGGGGCAAACGCCTACGAAAAGATCGCTTGGATTTAAGAAAAGGTCGCTTGGGTTTTTCCATTGTTTATTCCTTATCCCGAAAATCCTATTTCTGAATTCGAATTCTTTTTTGATCCGACTGAAATAGGATTTGATTTGTTTCTATATATTATATGTAATTTATTCTTGTTACTTCGAAGGGTAGCACACACACCCTCTACCTCTGGTTCGGTCTATTTCTTTATCTCCCCATGAATTGTATGTTTGCAACAATAGGGACAGAATTTTCTCAATTCCAATCGACTAGGCGTATTGTGTCGATTCTTTTGAGTAATATATCTGGAAACGCCCGATGATTCCTTATTAACACGGTTTCGTATACAACTGGTACATTCCAAAATAACTCTGACTCTAACATCTTTACCCTTGCCCATGAACCTCCCTTGAATTTTGGATTTACCCAACTCTTTGATTTTCGACCCGAAATCAAATTTCAAAAGATTTTGTTGCAATCAATAGAGTAATATAAAGAATAAGTAATACAACAATTTATAACTATCAATTATTTTGAATCCTAGTACATACAGTATTTCATTTAAATATCTTGTATGATTTCTTTAGTTTCCCTAGATCCCATTTATTTCTATTTTCTTAGGCCCTTTGAGTCTAACCCAAGTTTCACTGAGATTGAATCCACTTTTGTTTTTTCCTTTTCTGTCCTTCTATATTTTGAAAATAGGAAAAAAGAATAAAACAAAGAGAGGAAGAAGGATTAGTCACAGATAATTTATTATCTCACTAATCTTCTTCATCCCTTCCCATGTCAATAACTAGAATGAAAAAAACGGGAATGTCAACGCATCTGGGAATAAATGATTAATCTCTATCAATAGCCCTGCTAAAGACCCAAACCATAGAGTACTTAGCACAGGTGCCACAGAGAGATATGTTTTTATATCTCGCATTGCAAACTCTCCTTCTTTATTGTAATACATATATGATCAGATGCATATGTGGTTAAGGATCACTTGTATTAGTAAGTGAAATCCCTAACAAAAATAGATATATACAACGACCCGGTAGATAAGATTTCCCTTTCCTTAAAACAGAAAAAGACGCCCCCCTCTTCCTGAGTATTACCGACAAATATTCATTTCTCTATCCGACGGATTTCATATGTAAATAATTCTTTTATTATATGTTATATGAGACCAAAAAGAACAAATTGCAAGCGAAATTTTTTATTATAGGGGGGAAATAATGATGTGGAAAACAAGACAGGGATTCTCTACAATGACACTGTATACCAATTGAAAGGGATGTAGCGCAGCTTGGTAGCGCGTTTGTTTTGGGTACAAAATGTCACGGGTTCAAATCCTGTCATCCCTACCTATTACTTTTCCCGTGGACAGTAATTGAGATCGATCCTAATTGTACATACATTATGATACTATAGACATACAAAGTATATTAGGCCTACAAAGATAATACTTTTTTATGGTCTTATCTATTGTGATAAGAAGGCGCTCTTAGTTCAGTTCGGTAGAACGTGGGTCTCCAAAACCCGATGTCGTAGGTTCAAATCCTACAGAGCGTGATTCTGTTCTCGAATTACAATGAAATAACTCCACCAACTTAAACAGCAACCTTAATTTGGCCTCCTTGAATTAAAAAAGGAGGAGGTCAATCAAAAACGAGATGTTACTTAATCAAAGGTCCAACTGATCACCGCGTCTGTATTGTAAATATGCAGTTACGAATAATCCAGCCAAAGTAATAGGAATTAGACCTAACACGATTCCAAATAGTAAAACTTCAATCATTTCGGTTTGTTTGAAAGAGGAAAAAGAGAGGTAATATCTATTCTTAAATATAAATCCGAAGCAATAATGAATCTCAATGATCAAGAATTGACAATTGACGCGGGAAGTCACTATAGAATACCTAGAATCTCACAGAAAAAGGTTTTTTTATTAATTGTTCATTCAATTCATTTCAAATAAGTCGTATCTTGCTCAGACCAATAAAAAGAGCGGGAGTTATAGTTGAAGCCGCCAGTAGAAAACCGAAATAACTAGTTAGAGTAGGCATAAAGGAGCTAAATAAGATACGGTCTTTTTATACATATGGTGATAAAACATTTACCTAAGTTTACATAAAAAAAAAAACTGACAAAATCTGCTCCAATGAAAAGTTTTTGATTCATCAATCATTATAGACGGCACTAACAAAGATAGGGTGACAGAAGTAGAAAAAAGATTGATCTAGTGATCCATCATCTCTAACATCTACCGATTCCGTTATTTTGAATCAACAGATTCGTTGAGCAACTATTGAGTCAAGTAAAAAGAAAAAACTTTGTAGTGGAATTTCATTCATTTCATAAAGTAAACTCTTTTTTAATCACTATGGAATCAAATAGAAAATCTTTTCTATTTTGATCATTTCTTTTTCAATTGTATATAATCAAGTTTCCTTTTTGGAGCAAAGGACCTTATCACAACACCTTTAACCTCATAAAAAAAGTCGTAGGCTCTTTAATTGTACATAATATCTCACAAATGCTAAGAAAAAAGTATCGCACGATCGCTGGACGAAATAAAAGCTTTATTTCGGGACAACTCAATTCTAAAACTAGTCATTCTATTATCTTTTCCTTTTAGGTTCTACATGCCGCCTTTCCATATTAGGGAATCCCTCTCTTGTATCTAGGTCAAGAAGGAAAAGAACCTTTGGCTGTAATACGACAATGGTTGCATCACGAATATTGATTGATTCTTCCTTTTTTTCTTTGGTCAAATACTATCTACTCCTATTATTGTACTACTAATCCATTCCTTGAACTCAAAGGATCCGAAGAAAAACCCGTTATATACAACCAAGAAAAGAGGTTTCTAGATTTCGTATCTAATAGAATTGTGTGAATATGATAACATCTTTCATTAATTATTAGAACCCAACCCGGCGAACTCAAGCTTTACCAGATCTTCAGTTTCTAGCCCAAAGCGAGTAATGAAAAGAACCCTATACTACTACAGTACAGAAATTTTGGGTTGAATAGCACATCATCCTTATATATAAGGAACAAAAAAGGAAGAAAGAGTTTATGTAACACTTCTTTTGGATACTGATTTAAATTGCGTTGCTGTGTCAGAAGAAGGGTAGCTATACTGATTCGGTATACTCTAAAGACGCCTTCGGTACACTATTGACGATCTAACAAAGATTAAGGATCCGTGGGTTTCCACTTACTGATCCCATCTTTCACGGAATCGATCCCCTTTGACTGTACAAGAATATGTGGAGCTCAGCATGTCTGGAAGCACGGGAGAACGCGCTTTTGGTGATATTATTACCAGTATTCGATACTGGGTCATTCATAGCATTACTATACCTTCCCTATTCATTGCGGGTTGGTTATTCGTCAGCACGGGTTTAGCTTACGATGTGTTTGGAAGCCCTCGGCCAAACGAGTATTTTACAGAGAGTCGACAAGGAATTCCATTAATAACTGGCCGTTTTGATCCTTTGGCACAACTCGATGAATTTAGTAGATCCTTTTAGGAGGCCCCAATGACTATAGATCGAACCTATCCAATTTTTACAGTGCGATGGTTAGCTATTCACGGACTAGCTGTACCTACCGTTTCTTTTTTGGGGTCAATATCAGCAATGCAGTTCATCCAACGATAAACCTAACCCGAATTGAATTATAGAGCTATGACACAATCAAACCCGAACGAACAAAATGTTGAATTGAATCGTACCAGTCTTTACTGGGGGTTATTACTCATTTTTGTACTTGCTGTTTTATTTTCCAATTATTTCTTCAATTAAGAAAAAGGGAGAGAATAGTGCGAATTCTCTATATCCCACTCGGAAGGATCTCATCTCAAAATTATCCATGGCTGTTTATGTCTCTAGCATGACCACTTGATGAAATGTGGAGGGAAGTGGGGTAAATGGCCGATACTACTGGAAGGATTCCTCTTTGGTTGATAGGTACTGTAGCCGGTATTCCTGTGATCGGTTCAATAGGTGTTTTCTTTTACGGTTCATATTCCGGGTTGGGCTCATCCCTGTAATAATAATATGAACTGAGTTGTAGACAGGAAAAAGTAAGAGCTCAACGGGACCTTACCCCTTTTGTTTAATTCGAGGGGTAAGGTCCCGTTGAGCTCTTACTTTTTCAACGAAATTTTTTTTCATTCCATAAAAAAAGTTTGCAGATAATCCAGTTAATACAAGCACACTATTCTATTCGTAAAAAAAAAGTGGGCCTTTTGCTCCGATGTTTCAAATAGCTCTTTTTTAAGATGATGCTTGCTTTTGGAGAATTAACTCTATTGATTGGATTCATAATACCTGTTCCTACATAGTAGGTATTCGTCCGAAATCGAAAAAAAGGGCGGGAATTAATCTATTTTCTGAATGACATACATAATGTGGATTCCTGTATATGAGACATCATCCAAAGAATTTCTATACTAATAGAAGCTTACTCCATTTATTTTATTATCTCATCAAAGTTTTCCTTTTTTTTTTTAGTTCATCGAAGAAGTTCGAGTTACTCAACGAGCGAATCCACCCCCCTTTTTTATTGTCCACTACTTTTTATAAATCCAAAGAGGCGAGGTTCCGATAAACCTAAAAAAAGGGAATAGTACTTTTTAGGCGTAAGGGGATTAAGAATCATTATTCTTTTGACACAAGAAAAGAAAATTTCACCCTTTTCTTGTGTCGAAGATTAGAAAGAGAAAAAATCCCTCCTATAATAGGTTGTTCCTTTCATTTATTCCTTGCTTTATATTCTCCTACCACTTATGTCGATTATCTACTCCTATTCGAATTTGATTCCCTTTTTCTATATAGAATAGGATACTTTTGATTTCATGTATTTCGTGGCATTTCAAATTTGACAATAGTGAGATAGTAACGCCACTCCTTTTTGGATTGAAAAAGGGAGTTGGATTCACGTCAAATAACGCGTTCTTCACAATATAATACTAGTCTATTACTAGCAGTAAAAGTCAAAGCTAAGTACTTTCCAATATCTTGTATAAAAACAAACAGTAGCAACAAAGCAAGTAAACTAAATCCTATTTTTAACCATACATAATTACATCGATCAAGAAGAATTTGGTTTTTATGAACTTTATGTTAATAAATCCGTGGACCTAAAAATTCATTTCAGACAATTGAACCTTCTCGAATTGTTTCTTTTTCAAAACCAAAAATATTTGTGCCAGAATAACAGATGCCAAGAAGAACAAAAGGCCTTGGACACGTGATGGATCTTGAAGTACTATTTCTGCGTCTCCCTGACCAAATCCACCCACGTTGGGATTACTTGTTAGTGGTTGATCAAGCTTGATAGATTCGCCTTCTGACACAAGAAGTTCCGGTCCTCGAGGTATAATATCGACCACTTGGTGACCGTCTGACGTATCTGCTATGCTTATTTCATATCCCCCTTTTTCTTTACGTACAATTTTACTTACTATACCTGCTGATGTAGCATTATAGACTGTATTGTTACTCTTACTCCCATCGGGATAAATCTGACCCCTACCTCTGTTCCCACCTACATATATAGGATATTTTAAGAAGTGAACGTCTTTGTTAATAGCGGGGTCTGGGGAAAGAATTGGAAAGGTGATTTCACTATATTTCTGACCTGGAACAGGACCTATCACAAGAATATTTTTTTTTGTGGGACGATAACTCTGAAAAGAAAGATTGCCCATCTTTTCTTTCATTTCGGGAGAAATACGATCGGGGGGGG
>JAJJMC010009737.1:0-98411 GCA_023531435.1 Papaver californicum
AAAAAAAAACAAATTCAACCAACAAGAACCAAGACTGTTGTAACATAATTTGTTATAGTGACACTAGCCAAGCACAATTGCACACTAGTAAAAAAAACCTCTTTTTTGTAGTATCATGACGTGTTTTCATAGCATATGAAGATCGGCACACGGATAACATGTGGCTCGGTAGGTGAACGTATAAAATCCAAATCATAGACATGTGGGCAGTTATCTCTAATGGATTCTCATCAACTTTATTTTTATTTATTTTGTCATGTTTCTCTTTAATTGATTTCCAAAATCTTTCCTTGGCACCTCATTTCGTTTTTAAAATCTATCTAAATGTGCCATTAATCACTTCTTACATGCATTTTCTGTTTGTTTATAAAGATTCCTTGATCCAGCTGCCATATGAGTAATACAAAATGACATAAGTTGCAGAGATGCTTTTGAAATGAAGATGAGATATTCGACCAACAATATAGCTTGAATTGAAGGAGGCTCATGTGAATAATAGAGATCTATCTTTGGAAAAAGAGAACAAAGAATCCAAATCATATGTATCGATTTTTGATCGTACAAACAACAGGGTCTTTGTTTTACCCGTTTTGTTTAATGAGCACAAACTGTTGATTCAGAAAAATAAATAAATAAGTGAATTGTGATACTTGTGATTGTGGAGAAATATTTAATTATGCACTAGAAAATCGTAAAGCATATGAATAGAGTAAGAAACAAGAATCAAAGTATATTCCAAAATAAATAATCCCTTGTTTTAATCAATGCACATTACATCCCTAAGTGCTGGGCAGGATTGTGGATCCTATCACCTAATGTTAGGTGTAATTAATCAATCACTTTCAAATACCCATCATCATCATCTCTTATTATATACTCGGATACTCCAATCTAAGTAATTTTCATTCACCGAGAAACGCTGGTGATTGATCCTCATGAAAATATCACCAGCAGATGATTCCACTACAACAACTGTTAATGTCAGTACTGATTATGATCAGCACAAGAAGTCACTGCTGGAATACATTGAAGAAGTCACGACTAATGCCGAAGAAATTCAGAAGAGAGTTCTCTCTGAAATATTATCTCGAAATGAACATGTCGAGTACTTGCAACGGCATTATTTAAATGGTCACACAGATAGTGAGACCTTTAAGAAGATGCTCCCCGTTATCACTTATGAAGATCTCAAACCAGACATTGATCGTATAATCTCCAACGGTAATACTTACTCACCCCCCATTCTCTGTGACCATCCCATTTCCAAGTTATTTTGTAGCTCAGGAACTTCATCTGGTGTGAGGAAAAGAATACCGATGACAGAAGAAGATGCCGAACGAAGATATTTCTTTCGAAGCCTTGTCATGCCGATAGTGGATCAATATGTACCAGGTTTAGACAAAGGGAAAGTGATGTATATTATGATCAGTGTGCCTCAAGACAAGACACCAGGAGGAATAGAGCTTTCTTATTCAAGTACAGCCTTCTACAAGACCTCATATTTTAAGGATGGATTCAACAAAAATCCATACAACAACTACACTTGTCCCATCGAAGCCATTCATTGTGAAGATTCATATCAGAGTATGTATTCTCAGGTGCTCTGTGGGCTATGCCAAAACGATAAAGTTCTTCGACTGGGCGCACCTTTTGGTTCTGGTATGGTTTCAATCGTAAGGTTCTTACAGGAAAACTGGCCTTCTCTTTGCAATGATATTCGAAATGGAAGGATAGACAACAACAAAGTTAGTGATCCGCTGGTGCGAAAGGCGGTCTCGAAATTACTTAGCATCAAACCCAATCCAAAACTTGCAAATTTCATAGAGACTGAATGCAAGAGAGATGAATCGTCTTGGAAAGGGATCATATCGAGGTTATGGCCTAATGCTAAATATATTGAGACTGTTGTCACAGGAACCATGTCTCAGTATATCCCTTACATTGAATTTTACAGTAATCGACTCCCCATAGTTTGTGCTAGGTATTCGTGTTCGGAATGCTACTGCGGGATCAACATGAACCCTCTATCTCAACCCAATCAAGTGTCCTACACCCTTATTCCTACAATGGCCTATTTTGAGTTCTTGCCAATAATTAACGATCACAGCAACAACGATAACAACAGTCAGCCAGAGCTAGTTGATCTCACCGCTGTCAAGCTCGGAAATGAGTATGAGCTCGTTGTCACAACTTATACTGGTAAGTGGCAAAAGTATTTACTAAGATAACGGTAATGATCCTACAATAATTTCATTTTTCATAATCTTTTCCAATATATATACTTGTAGGACTTTATAGGTATAAAGTTGGAGATGTCCTACGAGTCGCTGGATTCAAGAACAATGCTCCTCAATTCAACTTCATGCGCAGGAATAACACACTTTTGAGCATTGATACCGAAAAGACAGACGAAATAGAGCTACAAAATGCTGTGAATGTTGCTGCAAGCTATCTCAAGAAATTCCTTTGTGCATCTCTTGTTGATTACACTAGTTTTGCTGAACATCATACAACTTCATCAGCTACTCCGGGACATTACGTACTCTACTTTGAACTTCAGTGGGATAAGAACAGTTTTTCAGTCCTTCAGACGACGGTTTTGGAGGAATGTTGCTTTTTACTAGAAGAATCCCTGGGAGCTGAATACCGTGAAAGCCGGGTTGATAAGAGATTAATTGGGCCTTTAGAGATAAAGATAGTGGAGACCGGAACCTTTGAGAAGCTCATGGCCTACGCAATCAGGGAGGGTTCTTCAGGTAACCAGTACAAGACACCTAGATGTGTCAAACTTGCACCCATTGTCCAAATTCTCAACTCTAGGGTGGTTTCTAACTATTTCAGTCCCAAATGCCCACAACATTCTCAAATATAGATCTCTTACCAACTTTCGGTCCCAAATTGCGCAATCATGATGTACCGGATTATATGCTTCAAAACAACAAAATGATGTACCGGATTTATAATTTATCTCTAACGAATTATCATCAGCTGGAGAAGTGAACTTTACTTTTATTTATTTCTTTATTTATTTTTTTCATGCTTCTCTTTCATTTCCAAATCTTTCCTTGGAACCAAGCTTATTAGACTTGTACGAATCACTTTAGAAAATTTCAATTCGAGTCGAGTCATAGACTCGTCTCGCCTGTGACACGTTTTTCTCCAAAGTAAATCACTGAATTTTCTTCCGGTTCATATGATACCTACGCGACTTGGGCCATATTTCCTAATCCCAAAAAATTACTACCCCTCAAGACTGGAACTTGTGACCTCATATATATATCCAAGTCAATCGAAGAACCAGTGTTCTACGTGTACCATGGTACATGCATATTAATTAATTATTCAAACTAACTTCATTTAATATATATGAGTAAATATATATGAGTATTATAGTTGTGTAAAATCTAACTATCCATATTTAACTATTTATTCACCATTAAGAAGGTAAACAAATAAGATTAAGAACATAATAGCAGTAGTCACACAATAGATATATGTGGTTCAGTATGATTATCTGCGTCCACGAAGGTAAATGCTTGATATTATTCAAAAGGGATTGAACTTACAAAGGAATAAACTCAATCTCACCAAAAACACTCAAAATTACTCTCTCCTACTTGTTATTGCATTTTATCTCAATAAACTAACATGCCTCCTCTCTTGGTTGAGCTTAGTATTTATAGACAAAAGATATCATATAACTGAACTTCAGTGTTGGACGCTTGTATCTGAGTTGTTGTAGTTTACTCGGGAGTATAGCACAAATCTCTTGAAGTCATGTCCCGAGTCTTCTCAGGTTCTCTTGATGTGTTGTTCTTCGTCTCGACTTGCTCTAGGCTCGATCTGAGGCGATGGTGATCTCTTATTCTTTTCTTAGTCACGACGCGAAGTAAAGAGTATACGCATCTGACCACATCACGCGTGCTCTATTAACCCATTTAATGTCATAGTCTCCCCACTTAGGATGTTGACATGTGTCCTCAGATATTTGTCCACTACATTTTGTCAATTTCTTTCCATATAGACCAGGGGTACGATGGGAAGAAACTTATTCATCTTTCCTTTAACCGCCTCCAAGTCCCTTGGTAACCGCCACGTACTCCACCATCTCTCTTCTTTTCACCTTTTACCTTCAAGCGCCGGTTCATTCTTCATATTTCCACTTTCCTTTAAATAACAGAATAAATTATATTCACACTTTTTCTTCTTCTTCTTCAACTTTCTCTGCAACCTTAGCTTCTCCTCTTCTTCGTCATTGAAACTTCCCTGACATTCCCTTTTGATTCTCTTTCCTTTATTATTTCCTTCGTCACCACATTTGTTGTTGACGCCACTCGTTTGTTTATCATCTCGGATGTCTTTGTCATCAGAAATCATCACCAAAACCAAGATAAAGATCAAGATCATCAGTCATCAACAAGATCAAATGGCAGACAAATCATCAACTAGTCCTCTTCGCTCATCCTCCAGCAAAAAGTATGTATCTTTCACTGATGAAGATTTTATGTCAATAATTCTTTATTCCAGCCGTTGATCTTTCTCATGATGCTCGTGATAGACTCTGTCATGCTTTCCCTAATCATTACATATGTTTTAATGATCATGATATCTCTGACTGTGAAGTTCTCTTTTCTGATTGTAGAAATCCTGAGAGGAAATCTACCCCTAGAACCGCTGAGATGACAGACGAACAATTTTGTGCTTATGTTAAGAACAAATATGTTCTTCAGGCATATGATGTATCCCTGTTGGTGGCCCAACGTGTTCATCTGGATCTCATAAAGTATCTTGAGTTTCCCCATTCGGACCAAGCCATTATCATCACCTTGGGTCAGCTTGACGTAAGGCTTAGGATACCTCTCTATAGTCCTTCCAGGATATTTGCATATGAAGTGCTTTCTTGAGTCGAGCCAGCTCGTGCTTTGGGTCAGTAGAATGGTAATTAGTACAGGTTCATGGCTGAATGAGAGAGGCGAAGCAAGGGTAAACATACTGATTCTCCGCACTCCACCTACGATCCTATAAATGACCCCAAGTATACGGTCCAGAGCTTTCTGGATAACTACAAAAACTACACTCCCTCCTCTGGGGCTCTAGCTGGTTTATCCTTCGGAAGGTTCACCATATTCCTCATCTCAACAAGGCTGAGAAGTTGCTTCTCGATGAGAATCCCGAGTTGGTCCATACAAGCAATAAGCACTTGAGGAAAATCAGTGATCATGTCTGGGATAAGACTCCACTGGTTATTCATGGGAACTTTCTTTTTGGGAGTCATCCTCCTCCTGATAGTTTTTATGGCCATGCTTCTTACGCACCTTGGGTGGTGAACACTGAAGAGGTATGCTTTTGCTATCTATTATCTCTTTTTGTTATCTAATTTTCATTTACTGATTCTTCTTGGTTACTCCGCAGTTTTCCAAGTCGAGTCAGAAGAGGAGTGGAGCTGTTCGAGGCGGGGTGGTTGATGGGCACTTAATTTATACATTTTTACCACTCAATCTATATTTGTTAGTATTTATTTTTATATTAATATTATTATTTTTATAGGTGCAAACATAAAACCCGATGTTACAAATTAGAACCGGTTAAAACAAGACTTTTCTTATAGAACTTGGACATATTTAAAGTGGATGAATGCTAATGGCATATTCGGACTTGAGATGTAATATATTTGGTGGAACTCATGTCTTGGGAATAATTAAATGGATGGAGGCGTGGCCGACTTGCTGATACTTTTCGGAGTTTTGCTTTTGAGTATTTTTCACTCAAGTGCAGCTGGGAGTGGACGCGAGAAACGAAAAGAAAGTGGAGGTGATCTAGTGAGGTCTCGCCAACAGAGTGGGTAGGGCCGAGAATGTGAGTTGGGGACGGATAGGAGACGTGATGTGGGGTGAGAGTATAAACTAAAAGAGAGAAAGTGATAGGTGGTGAGTAGTTCATGTGGGAGAAAAGAAGAGGTATATTTTTTTATTTTAGTTTTTGCTTTTAGGATTAGGTGGAGAGAAAGGCAATTGGGAGAAGGTGGTACGGTGAGAAGTGAAAGGGAGAGAAGGTGGTGAGAGAGAAGAGGTTAGCATCCCCGACTCTACTGAATCCCAGCCGAAGCCGGATGAGTCTCTTCTTAAGATGAACGTGGAAGTAGTGCTTTCCGAAGGAGATGACTTTGACTTATTGGTTGACGATGCTGATGGTGAAGAGGAGAAGGAGGTGGAAGTTGATAATGATGTCCTCACTACTATTGAGAACCTTCCTGCTCAAGAAGGTGAAAATGCAGGCACTGGCTTGGATGAAACGGTGGTGATTACTTTGGCTCTTGGTCCTGCTGGTACATCCACCTTATCCTTTTCGGGAGTTCTTTGCAACTCTATCGGGGCTCTCACCTCTTCATCTTTCGGGTCTCTCTCCCAAACCGAGATGCTTTCTCTTGTCCCTACTCTGATACCTTCTCTGCACTGGTAACTCTGGTTAGTGATTGCATTTACTTTTACTTATTAGCTTTGTGGTTATTGCAAAATCACTCCCTTTCTGAATTTGTCCGTTGTTGTAGAGCCAAAATGTCCAACTTTGGAGTCGTGCTTCTTATGAGGACGTATGCAGCAAGAATCAGTTGCTGGACGGCGAGGTCCAGGAACGCTGGAAGCGAATTGCTGATCAATAAGGTAATTTCTCTTGTAGTTTTTTTTCCTTGCCCCTGCAACGTTGTATCCTTTAGGATCCTGAGTAGTGATTGTTACTGGTAGCCATCATCGAGAAGGTACAACTGGATGCAAAAGATGAATACTACAGACTCGTAGGAGAAATCAAGGTTTTGAAAAGTAGTATTCTCAATTTACAGCAATGGATTAGTAATAAGGACGATAAAATAGATCATCAAGATTCTGAACCTAAAGAGATTCGTGAGTTCTACAACAACTAACTTCTGGCAACTAATCAACTCGAGAGTAGGCTCATGAATCTTGAGGCTCTGAACCATAATCTTTATGTTGATCAAGAGACACTAATCCTATGAAAGGAGAATGCTGAAACCGTTCTGAAAAAGAATAAAGTAGCCGTTAATCGGCATGTTGAGACGAGCCGACGATTGGATTTGGTTTGGGATGAGCGAGACAGTATCCAAGTTGTTTTGGATACCCAGATGGGTGTCGTTGATGATATGTCAGGCTTCTAAGAAGGATGATTTGGCATTGAAATACAGTAAGCTTGACACTATTGCTATTGAATCATAGAAAACCCTTAAAATTACTATTCAGGCTTTATAAGGTGTTTTTTATTCTTAGTTCACAATTATATCCCTTGTTTTTATTTTCCTAAACTTTATACGAATTCTTCTTTTTGGTGATTTCAGCTTCTCGGGGAAAGGTTGAGGCTCTGGAGAAGGAAGTGAAAGCCTTGAGGGAGTCTGAATCCAGTTTGAGGTCGTCTGAAGTGAAGCTGAAGAAGTCTGAGTCTACTTTGAATGTTGATGTCGCGAACTTGAAGGACTTACTCTCTCGAGCCGACAAAGATAAAAATGAAGATTTAGCCGAGGCGAAGAAGGTTTTTGAGGGTCAAGTCAATGATCGGATTCAGAAGAACTTAAATATTACCCTTGATGATCTGAGGGACAAAGCTCTAGTGAAATGATTTGGTTCTGCTTCCAAGTCTCCCGCCACCTGATCCCTTCTGCTGCTTACTAGGTTTTTCTCCTGGTTTTTTTATGAACAGTTTAGGAAAGGTCATTCCGAGTTCGTACGAAAAAGTTATGGACAAAAATATAGAAAACAACGGTCCACCTTTAGTAGAGATGGCTGGTTCTCAACCTCCAGAGAAGAAGTTACGAGAGTTGACTTCTCCATGTTTATATTCACAACCATTGTATATTAACATAGATGCGCCAGTGGAACTGAAGTCGAATCTAATATACCATTTTCCGAAGTTCAAGGGACTTCCAGGTGAAGATCCAAAGCGTCATCTTCAAGTATTTCAGCACAAGATGACACGAATACAATGATAAGGTCATGATGCAAGCCTTTCCATTTTCTTTAATAAATCTAGTTGAAGAGTGGTTATATTATCTTATCCAGGGAGTGTTACAACATGGACTGAGATGAAAAAGCTATTTCTAGAGAAGTATTTTTCTGCTTTTAAGGCGGTCGATGTTCGTAAAGAGATTAGTAGCATTTTACAGATTACAGTGGAGTCTCTTTATGAATATTGAGAAAGGTACAAGAGATTATTGGCAACCTTCCCACACCACAACATATCCTCAACTCTGATCATTCAATAATTTTGTGAAGGATTACTTCTGGAACATAGGAATTTGATTGATGCAGCCGCGGGTGGTTCACTTACCGAAAAGAAGATCTCGCGGGCAACTAGTTTTATTGAGAATATGGAATCGAATGCTCGTCAATTTTACATAATAAACAACTCAATTATCAAAAGAGTCAACGAGGTGGGAGATTTCTCACATATAGATCAACAAATGGGTAGTATGGAGAAGATGGTACAACGTCCAACTTCAGCAGTTGTTCTTTCGTACGAAGATGAGGCTAAGGTAAATGTTGTTTTCCCTAATCATAGGCCAAGGTATGGCCCCTACTCGAAAACTTACAATCATGGTTGGAGAAATCATCCAAATTTTAGATGTGCAAACAAGCAAGCCGCAGCTCCTATGCTAGCTTATGGGAGACAAAATGTTTTTCAGCAACCACAACAAGCTAAGGAGCAAGGATTATCCATTGATGAAAGGTTCAAAGCTACGATGCAAAGCATGCAAGGTGTCACTTATGAAATCACAAACTTCAAGGAAAAAAAGTTGCAAAATTACCACGAACATGAAATGCCCATCAAGGATTTGCGAATTCAGATGGGAGAGCTAGCTACAGAATTGAATCAGATGAAATCACAAATTTCAGGGAAACTTCCATCACAACCTTTTGTAAACCCAAGAGAGCATATTAATGCAGTAACTTTAAGGAGTGGAAGGCAAGTAGAAGATTCAAATCAGCAAGAAGAGGTTAATGGAGACATCGACAAGGAAGTAGAGGTAGAAACCATACCAAAGGAAAATCCGACCTTAACCGGACAACCTAAGGACACGATTCCTACCTTTACCATACCATCTCCTTTTCCTAGTCGTTTTTCCAAATCCAAGAAAGAATCTCAAGATAAGGAAATCATAGATATCTTCAAGAGGGTGCAAATCAACATCCCATTTATTGAAGTCATCAAAAATATGCCTAGATATGCCAAGTTTTTGAAGGATTTGTGTACAAAGAAGGATAGGTTGATTCCTAATGAAGTCACTACTACCGCTATGTTATTGAAGAAGATACATGCAAAGTGTACGGATCCTGGAGGCTTTATGATGCCAATTACTATTGGTACTAAGAGGTTTGTGCGTGCTTTACTTGATTTGGGAGCATCCATAAGTGTTATGTCAGCCGATATTTATGATTCTTTGAATCTTGGACCTTTAAAAGAGACAGGGATTACCATTCAATTAACAAACAAGTCCAATATATATCCTAAGGGACTGGTGGAGTACGTGTTAGTTCAAGTGAATGAGTTAATCTTTCTGGTTGATTTCTATATTATGGATATGAAGAATGGAGAAAATAGTTCATCTACTTCGTTATTACTTGGGAGATCGTTTATGGAAACTATAAAAACGAAGATTGATGTTGATAGTGGTATGCTCCCTATGGAATTTGATAAGGACATTATTCGCTTCAACATATATGAAGCCATGTGTTATCCTAGTGATGTTCAATCTGCTTTCTCTATCGATGTTATTGGTTCCTTAGCACAACAAATGCTTGATTTGAGCAATGAAGGTAAACTTGGAGTTGTTTTTCGAAATAACATTCAGTTGGACATTTATGGGGAGCCGAACTTGGAAATTCACTTAGACAAATATCTAGTAGATATGTGTGGTTCCTTGACGGTATTACAAGAAGCTAAAATGGGTAATACCTCTTATATCTCTTTACCCGTAACTGATGAGGTTCATTTACCTTCTATTGTGCAGGCACCTAAACTAGAATTGAAGCCTCTTACCGATCACTTAAAGTATGCTTACTTGGGTGATAAAGAGGAGCTTCTGGTGGTCATTGCAAATAAACTCATTGTCGTACAAGAAGAATGTCTTCTTAGGGTTCTAAAAGAGCAAAAAACCGTCGTTGGTTGGATGATTACTAACATCAAAGGCATTATTCCAGCCATGTGCATGCATAGAATTTTAATGGAAGATGATGCAAAGCCAGTACGTGATGCTCAGTGTAGGCATAACCCCCCAATGATGGAGATCATGGAGAAAGAGATCCTCAAATTTCTAAGTATGGGGGTGATTTATCCAATTTCTGACAGCAAATGGGTTAGTCCGGTACATGTGGTACCAAAAGTCTGGTGTTACCGTTGTAAGAAATCAAGATGGCGAACTTGTTCCTGCACGAGTTCAAACAGGATGGAGAATATGCATAGACTACAAAAATCTTAATTCTGCTACCCGAAAGGAACAGTTTCCTTTTCATTTCATCGATCAGATGTTAGAGAGGTTGTCGGGACATTCTTTTTATTGCTTTTTGGACGGTTATTCGGGCTACAATCATATTGTTATCGCACCGGAGGATCAAGATAATACTACTTTTACTTGTCCTTTTGGTACGTTTGCATATAGACATAGATGTCGTTTGGTATTTGCAATACGCCTGCCATTTTTCAGAGATGTATGGTTAGTATATTTTATGACTATATGGAATGCATCATTGAGGTATTTATGGATGATTTTAGTGTATATGGCAATTCATTTGATATTTGCTTAGAAAACCTTGAACTTGTGCTTAAAAGATGCATAAACACGAAGCTTGTTATAAATTGGGAGAAATATCACTTTATGGTAAACCATGGTATAGTGCTCAGTCATATTGTGTCCTATCAAGGGCTCTAAGTAGACAAAGCAAAGATAGACTTAATAAGAAACTTACAATGCCCCACTTCGGTGAGGGAGATTCACCCGTTTCTTGGTCATGCCGGTTTTTACAGGCGGTTTATCAAAGATTTCTCCAAAATCTCAATGTCGTGTGCAAATTGTTGAAAAAAGAGGCTACCTTCAACTTCGACTAGGAGGGCAAGGATGCTTTTGACAGATTAAAAGATTTGTTGATAACTTCACCTATTATCAAGTCATCTGATTGGAGTTTACCATTTGAGTTGATATGTGATGCGAGTGACTATGCAGTTGGAGCTGTTTTGGATCAAAGGGTGGAAAATTGTCACATGTGATTTACTATGCATCTAGGACCCTAAATGATGCGCAAACCAATTATTCTACCACGGAGAAAGATTTGTTGGCCATAGTTTTTACACTAGAAAAATTCAGATCTTATTTGGTGGGTACCAAAATTGTTGTTTATTCTGATCACACAACACTTAGGTACCTACTCAAGAAGAAATAAGCTAACACACGGCTTATTCGATAGATTCTGTTGTTGCAAGAATTTGACATAGAAATTAGAGACAAGAAAGGTGTAGAGAATGTAGTTGTTGATCATCTTAGTAGACTTGTTATTTCTGAAGAGAACCTTCCCTTACAGGATCGTTTTCCGGACGAACAACTTTTTTCAATATAAGATTCAACACCTTGGTACGCTGATATAGTGAACTACTTGGTTACGAGGAAGGTACCTAGTACAATGTCTAGTTCTCAAAAGTTGAAGCCTAAGAAGATGACCGAGCAGTATGTGTGGGATGAGCCCTACTTGTGGAAATACTGTCCTGATCAGATTATCTGCATGTGCGTACTTGACTATGAATTTCAATCCATTATATCTTTTTGTCATTCTTATGCTTGTGGTGGCTATTTTGTCCTAAATGTACCGCTCTCAAAGTTCTTGAGAGTGGCTTTTATTGGACAACCCTATTTGAGGATGCATATGGTTTTTGCAAATCTTGTGATAGATGTCAACGAACTGGAAATCTAGATGCTCAAAACCAAATGCCACTCACACCGGTTCTTGATGTATAAATATTCAATGTGTGGGGAATTGATTTTATGAGCCCTTTTGTTGATTCGTATGGGAAATTTTATATACTTCTTGCTGTGGATTATGTTTGAAATGGGTGGAAGATAAAGCCACCCCTAATAATGATTCTCAAGTTGTTTGTGAGTTTGTGAAGGAAAATATTTTCACTAGACATGGAACACCCCGTGTGGTTATCATTTATGGAGGTTCACACTTTCAAAAATCCTTCCATGCGTTTCTCAAGAAGTACAACGTTACACACAAGATTGGTGCGCCTTATCACCCACAAACTAGTGAGCAAGCTAAAATTTCAAATCGTGAGATTAAATCCATTCTAGAGAAAACCTTTAATATTACACGGAAATATTAGATCTTGAGACTCAACGATGCTTTATGGGCGCATAGAACAACATACAAGACACTGATTGGCATGTCTCCATATCAGTTGGTTTATGGAAAAGCTTGTCATCTCCCGGTTGAACTTGGCATAAGGATTTATGGGCGGTAAAGATGTGCAACATGGAGTATGATAAAGCGGGGAAACAAAGGAAACTACAAATTAATGAGCTAGAGGAGATACATAATGAAGCTTACGAGAGTTCTCGTATATACAAGGAGAAGACTAAGATTTTCCACGAAAAGATGATTTCTCGAAAGAATTTTGTTGTGGGACAGAAAGTTCTTTTATTTTATTCTCGTCTTAAATTATTTCCTGGAAATCTAAGGTCCCGCTGGATTGGACCGTATGTTGTTACTAATGTTTTTCCTCATGGTGCAGTTGACATTATTAGTCTCTGAGATGGGACAGTTTCCAAGGTCAATGGCCATAGATTAAAGTCATACTACGAAAACATCGCTTATGTGGATGTAGATGGATTGAGTTTAGCGATTTACTCCCTATGGAGGAGTAAAACGGGCGAGTAGAGAGTCAGGATGACGACTTTAAACCAAGTGATGAATGGGAGGAATGGGGGGTAACCTGTTGGTTTTGTATTTCTATCTTTATATTTTGGTTTTTCTTAGTTTTTCATATCATATGAGTATTTCACATCTTGATTTTACATTGGAAGAGTCAATTTACGATGAGGGCAATGTAAAGTTTAAGTGTGGGGGATTGGTTAAGCATATAGAGTTTGTAGTATTCACTTTTGTAAGTAGAACTTTTAAAAAATTTGTATATATTTGCATGAAAATCTTCAACTTTTAGAGAATTTAGATTCACTTTGTATACTTCTAGCTAAGTTTACATACAGAGTTCTTACCGAAACAACTGAACTTAGAAGTATTAGAGAACTATATTCGGAGTGCTTAGTTGTTGAGAGGCTAGAGATGACAAAAATGGACTTAAACCGCCGGTAGAGAATACAGTATTAGATGAACTGATCATTCAATACCCATGAGTGAGGCACCAAACCTGTAATTCTTTGTACTTGTCTAAATTGTTTGTTTAGAGTGTTTCGCCTACGCAAACTCCGGGTAGAATGATGAGCTACCTAACTTTGCACCAATTTCAGCACTACTTTTTGATCTCTTGAGTGATATTTCTATCAATCATGAGGGTGTCATCATTGCTAACTCTATCTTGTACTCTTGTTTGTAGTTGGCACCATTGTCTCGACAACAACAGGTCCATAGAAACATATCATCAACAAGTGGAGCATTACAAATTTTAAGAAAAGTTGAATACAGTCAAGGTTTACAAGCAACGACACAAGAAAGGGAAAATTTCATATTCAAGTAAAGCAACATGATAAAGAACAGGATTATATATACATGTTGAAGACTTATGTACAAAAGTGAAAGAAATCAAAAGATATGAGTTAGTGAAGTTCATGATATCGAGACAATACAAGTTGTGAAGAATCAAGTGGTAAAGTTATTATCCCACGGCCATAGTAATTTGTATCTTATTATCTTCAACAAAAAAATCGAAAAAATGAAGAAAAAAAAAAAGAAAATGGGAAAAAAATAATGTTCATTGCTTTAGTGTATATTTATTTTTTTTAATTTTATTCAATAAGGTCGTGGGGAAGAAGAAATTTATAAAGAAGTTTCAAGCAATAAGGAATTGAGAAACAGTTATAATTGCCAAAGTTCTATGAAGTTCAAGAGTTCATCATCAACAGTTGAAAACCGAAGACGTTTCTATTGAATGTTGTGAGAGTAGTGTTGATTGTCGATCAGGTGAGAAGGTAAGTAACCATTCCCATCCTCACATAATGGTTTTTTTCCTTTCTTAGAGGTCACTAGAAAAATAAAAAGGGGTTCTTTATCGTCCCACGTTCTATGGGATAACATTTTCATATAATTCAAAAGGTTACCTTTCCTTCCCACCATTCATAGTGTGCAGGATTTCTATCTTCACTCGTGCCTGCACACATGAGAACCATAAAGTGCATCTTTTGAGTGTCAAATTCATAAAATCCTACTGGTGAGGAAAAATACTTATTCGGTTACTCTTGAACCTGGATTCTTTCATATGGTGGTTTTCTCCTAACTCAAGGGTTAAGCATGTGGCATTTCTAAATTCTTATTATTAGTGTGCAGAAAAATTATGTCCTCCTAGCTTTTTGAATGCTTGTGACTTTGAAGTTGGAGTAGGTTTTCTGTGTATACCTCTTGTAAACCCTTATGAGACTATAACTCGTCCACTACGGACACCTAGGGGTTTAAAGGCTTGTTCCACATGCTAAGTGTAACTGCATCCTCGACGAAATGGAGTTATTTTAGTTCAGTTTAGTTTAGATAGTAGTTTTCTCGAGGACTAGCGAAAGCTAAGTGTGGGCGAATTTGATAAGTGCATAATTCACATTTTTTTAGTATCAAATTTATACTAATATTTGTTATAAATCTTGCATATTACTTGTTATTACGTTTGTTTTCAATCTTATGTTTTATATTAGGAGAATCATCCCAATAAGAGTGAAATGCTACAAAAGAGCTAATAACTGAAGTACTCCAAGTTATCAAACATTCCAAGGCCAAACAATAAGAAAGGATTACATTGCGACATGAAATGAATAAGGAAATTAAGTTCTACAAGTGAAAAAGGGTCAAAGATAAATTCTACTCATTCAAATTCAGGAGTTATTAAAACCATGTTGAAGAGAACGAGAATACGAAATGAACGCAAAAAGAATGAGGTCATTCCGAGTTCGTACGAAGAAGTTACGAACAAAACAGTCGAAACGAATAAAAGGTCACCTATAACTCAATAGTCAGCATTTCTCATAAGCGAAACACCTATGCCGACTGTAGGAATTTTTGTGGCAGAGAATTAGACCAACAGTCGGCATTACTCATAAGCAACACATCTATGTCGACTGTAGAAAGTTTTGAGGCAGAAAGTTGGATCAACTATCGGCATTGCTTGTGGAGAATCACCTATGCCGACTGTGGAAAGTCCAAGGGGTCCGTTTTGACGCGTTTTTGACTTCTAAAAGGAGGAAACCTGGTCCCTGAAGGATTCTAAGCCCTAGCTATCATGAATTACTATAAAAGGAGACTCTGAGACTCAGAAGTAATCCAGGGTTTTTTCTCTCTGGGCTAGGTTCCTCCCTGAACTATGATTGCCAGCATCTTCACAGTGTAATTACACCAGGATCTGGTGCCCCTGCTCTTTGCCTAGACCTATGAGCAATGGTCTCAGATAGGACTGCCTATATAAGATCATGTCCTGAAGTTGATAGTTAGTTTTCCTGCTCTTGATTTTGTTTGCTTGAATAGTGATCGTAGGTAGCTCTCCAGATTCGAGGTATCGATGGATACCCGACTCGTAGAGTCCCGACCGATTGTCGCTATTGTCTCCTGGTCATCTTCCATCTCGACTATTGATGGAGTCTTTTAACATTGACGCGATGTACGCCAATGCGTCAGCATGTCTGTTGTTCCCTATTATAACATGTCGTAGCTTGATGTTTGGTATTTGACTCATATAGTGTCGTGCTAGTTTCAGGTACTTTTGCATACATGGATCTAGAGTCTGGTAATCCCCTTTTATTTGGCGTATTACCAATTGAGAGTCGCTGGTAAGAATTACTTATATTAATCCTATCTCTATGGTGAGTCTTAGAGCGTGGATTACAGCTTCATACTTAGTGACATTGTTGTTGGGTTTAAACTCGAGTCTGAAGGAATGAGCTATTTTTACACTCTTGGGTGTTGTGAACACTATGCCCAGCCCTGATCCATCATCGTTGGAGGAGCCATCTGTAAATACTTCCCACCTCTGTGGATGACAACTTTCAAGAAACCATGTTGATCTATCATCCTCTTCCTCTATCCCGGGGATGTCTTATACTTCTTCTTCTTCTTCTTCTTCTTCTTCTTCTTCTTCTTTTTCTTCTTCTTCTTCTAGGGGAAAATCCGCCAAAAAATCATCTATGAGATTTGATTTAAAAAACACTTCGAGATTCTTCCTGATCTAGAGGATTTTTCTAGATACGATTTGATGGTGGATTTGGTCAGGACCCGAATTCTGTGTGCCTGAAAGTAAGTTCTTAACTTTTGTTGCATAGACCAGAGCCAGAATCAACTGCTCAATTTCAGTGTAATTTTTTTCTGCTGGTAGCATGGTCTTCCTGATGAAGTACGCAGATTTCTCCTCTCCCCCTTCGCGTCTGACTAGCAAAGCACTGATAGTGTGAGCAATAGCCCTAAGGTATATGGTTAAAATTTCTTCGGGGTCTAGCCTCAACTTTGGGAGGAGCTCTTTCATCTTCTGGAATGCGTTCTCAGAATCATCTGTCCACTTGAATTTATCCCTCTTTCTTAAGGTACTAAAGAAAGGTTTACATTTGTCGAACGATCTCGAGATGAATCGACTTAAAGCTGCCAGACATCCATTTAGCCTCTGAACATCTTTCACTGTAGTGGGTGATAGCATATCTCGGATGGCACGAACCTTTTCGGGATCTTCTTCGATGCCGTTTTTAGTGATTATGTAGCCTAGGAATTTTCCAGATGTTACCCAGAATGTACACTTTGCAGGATTGACTTTCATTTTGTATTTTCTCATCTGATCAAAGATTCCCCTTAGGTCAGACACATGATTTACTGTTGCTTTGCTCTTGACTAGCATGTCATCTACGTATTTCAGTGGTTTTGTGAATCTAACTCTCAAACATATCTTCCACCAATCTCTGATACGTTGTTCCTGTACTTTTCAACCCAAATGCTATCTTTGTGTAGCAACAAAGCCCTCTAGGCGTGAAGAATGTTGTATTCTCTTGATCTTATGGTGCCAATGGTATTTGGTTGTATCCATAATACCCGTCCATGAGAGCCAGCACCTCGTGACCATTAATCGCATCGACCAGCTGATCTATACTCGGGAGTGGGAAACTATCCTTCGGGCACGCTTTGCTAAGATCATTGAAATCTATGAAAATTCGGACCCCACCATTCTTTTTTGGCACAATTACCATATTTGAGATCCATACCGGATAATGTGCATTTCGGATGACTCCATCTATTTGCATCTTCTTTAGATCAACTTCTATTGAGGCTTGCAGCTCCGGCGCGATTCTCCTTATTTTTTGCCTAATAGGTTTGAACTTTGGATCTATTTTCAAGTGATAACATCAGACTTCTGGATCAATTCCCTCCATTTATTTCATGCTCCATACGAACATATCAATATATTCTTGCAATAAGGTTTTCAGGTTTGTGACCTGCTCCAAATCTAGCAACGACACTATCTTTATAATTTTCGGCTCTTTTTTCGTCCCGATGTTAAGGTATTTGGTTGGTTCCAGAGTCGTGAAATGTTATTTGGGTTCCTCGTTAAGGGTCATGGGCTGGAATCACTATGCGTCCGATTCTTACTTTCTTCTCCAATTTCTTAGGCTAATGTCAACATCTCTTTTAATTCTTGCAGGTCTTTTTCTCCTTGAATCTGGATCTTTTTTCTTTTGTTCCTGGCTCGCGTGTCCTCATTTTGTTAGATATCTTCTTGGGTACAGAATTTTGCAACTTGTGGATCTCCTAGCATTTCCGCTATTCCCATTAAGGTCGGGAACCTTAGCCTTTGGTGATTTGCCGATGCTACCCCTTTGATTACTACGATCCATAGTCTTCCAATTGTGGCCTTGTATGGTGAGACTACATCCACTATACATAAAGTAGTAACTGTATCCAGATAGTCTCCGCCTGATACCCTTAATGTGAGCTCGCCTTTGGGCCTGGTGATTGATCCTTTAAATCCATAAATGTTATAAGTAGAACGGATGAGAATGTCATCTGATAGGCCCATTCTTTTGAAAGTGTCATAGAACAGGACTTCCACTGAACTTTCATTATCCACCAATATCTTATTTATCGCCCATTCTTCGATCATCAACGTAATTACCAACGGGTGTCCATGAGCTTCTCCATTCAGAGGCACATCTTTAGTAGAGAAAGATACCGACCGCATCATCCATGATTCCATTGGAAGAGTCTTTGCCACACTGTATATTTCCTTTCCTGAATGATCCTTCTTGTGAATCTGAGTCATGATTCCACCCTCTAGCTGGAAACTTTGAGTTTCAGAGTGGGAAATCGTGTTGCAATTGAGGATGCTAGCATCTCTTCTAATCCTTACTTGATGTACTGGTACTTCTGCTGGTGTAGGTTGAGTTTGCACATATTTCTGCAGGAAGCCATCTCGAATCAAGTGCTGCATAATCTCCTTCACGTCTTGGCAGTTGTTGGTGGAATTCCCCTTATACTGCTAGTAAGCACATTAGTCCGGGTGATCTTTACTCCTCTAGAACTGCACTCCTCGATTCGGAGGATAATGGATATCTCCTCTCTTCTCTACTTCCTTGAAAATTTCTTCCATAGGGGCATTTAATGGCACATATACTTTATCTTCAAATCTAGGCCTTTTCCCCTTCGGGACCCACAATTTTGAGGTTGTACCCCTGTCGTACCGCTCTCCTTTTTTTTCTACTCATCCAGATTTTGTATGGGGAACATCATTTGTAGCCCGAGTTGGCTCCGAAACCTTTGTAGTTTCCTGAACTTGAATTTCCTGCACTCCTCCTTATACCTTTTCGAGAGCAATGTGATGCTCCTTTAGCTTCCTGAAGTCCTTCAGAGTCTGGGGATTTTTATTGTAAATGGATACATAAATTAGATCATTTTTTCCCAAGGCATTTTCAAATCCTAGAATCTGCTGGTCGACTGGTACCTTTCTAATTTCTGTGCATCACTTTCTACATCTGTCTGTAAGCGACCGAAGCGATTTTTTAAGTCCTCTATCTAGGGTAAAAAATTTGTTCACTCGAGGCATGGTGATAGACACATTTTAGTGTCTAAATTACACCTTAATTTCTAGTGAGTTAGCATTCGATTTTGTGTCTATTACGTGTTTTATTGCTTTTGTAGGGACATTAGAAGAATAAAGATTTGTGGAAAAATTGGCTCAAAAAGTGTTCAAAACACCCGGGAAAATGGATCAAGGCACCCACACTTTGGATTAGGGCACCCTTGGATCGGGATGGGCTGGATCGGACCAACTCAGCGGATCAACTCGGCCCAGTCAACTCGGTCAAAGTCAGTTGACCGAGTCAAACCCAGTTGACCAGGTCAAAGCTTCATCGGCAAAACAGAACTCAAATCAAATCGCAATTTTGATGGGATTTCAGCAAATTGATAAGTATCCAATCTAATTGAAGGTTCGTATAATTGATTAGAAGCTCTAGAAGCCGAAGATAAGGGCTGGAGAATCATGAATTTGGACGGGAAAAGGAATATGTTTCGGTTTTGAATAACTAGTGATTTCTCGTCAAATCACCGAGTTCTAATGGGATTGGAACATCCTAGAAGACTCACAGGGCCTATATAAAGAGTTTACAATCCTCAGAATCAAGGTACGAAGCTCCAGAACCACTTTTGCAATTTTCCGATCAAGTTCCGACTACGGCCGGTCACTGCTGCTGCTCCCGGTGATCGGTGTTCTTCACCATCGCCGCTGAAGAAGAAGACAGTGCAACAGTTTTAACTGTTGCTGTTTCAAATCTGTCTGTCACCATTTCTTCTCTCTTTTGTTGCTTGAAACTGTGCTGTAACAGTTGAACCCTGTTCCTGTGACGTTTATATCCGTTGCTGTTTGGCTGTTGCACTATTATTTCATCTTGTAATCGATATTTTGAGCAATGAAATCAACTTTTGAGCAATCTTTTTCCACCATGAGCTAAGTCTATTTACTGGGATGATGGATAAGGTAATTTTCTCAATTTTATGTGATTTAATTATTTTCTAATAATTATTTATAATTCTTTTATCATTAAAATTGCATAGCTTTGAATAGTAAAAACGGTTTTCTTTCAACAGTTGTGCTTTTGCTTGATGGATTATGCTTAGTTAATTAATTTTGATAATCCATGCTTGTGATTTACCTCTGTTTGTTAGCATAACAAAAACCAATTTTGGCAATTATTTGGGCTTCAATTAATTTAAAAAGAATTATCTGATTAATCACATAGGTTGTTAGAATTACCTGATTCCTGATTCCTGGTATTTTTAAATTTATTAAAAAATCATCTTTAAGTTATTTAGTCTTTTTCTTACTCCTGGAATTTTCTAGAGTTAGTTTAAATCATTATTTTCTAAAATCATCACCTTCACAAGTTCGAGAATCGAATCTTTATTTACCACTTTCTAAAATTACATCACATGGCTATGCTATTGTGCATGTAAGTTTCCAAGAATATTTTTGTCAATTCCTCATAAGTCCCAATCGATCCCTGCGAGGGTGAGTAGAACCACGTCATTTCCTCTCCATCTAAACTTGCTGAAAAGAATTTACACATCGCCGCGTTATTATGTCTGCAGTGTAGAAGCGACATGTCGTACATCTTGATATGCTCCACAGCATCACCTGTTCCACCAAATCTTGTCACAAAAGTTGGGAGAGTGCACTTTGGAGGAAATTCAACTCTCGTTAATCTCCTGGTAAATGGGGTCTTTTCCGCTTATGTCATTACTTCTGCCAGTTTTTCATCATCTTCTTTTTCTACCATCTTCTTGATCATTGTTTCCAGATTATAAACCTTCTCTGACATGCTCTAGGCACGCCTTCGATTCTCCTTCATGGTTTTTTATTCTGAAGTAGAGTTTTCTCGGTTCCTATAGTATGTTTGTGGTTGCAGCTCAGGTTCTGCTCGTGTTGGGTGTTGTTCGAATCATGCCTTCTGTTGTCGAGTGTGTATTTTCACTAGACCCTTCTCGTAGGTACCCTCTTGGTAGGCTCCCGTGCCTTATTCCTCTTTCACGAAGTAGGTTATTATCTTGCTCTAACAGTAAGTTCCTTCGTTCAAGCACTCTAACTATTTCTTCCTGTCTTTTCGGATTTGCTAAGATCCTTGCCAAAGTCGCGTCTGTGCTTTCGTGGCTAGATGGGTTGTTTCTCCTCGGGATATTATCTTGTTCGACTTGATGTCTTTTCCCTAGCACGATTTGATGTTTCCTTTCCAATTTTGTCTCAGTCGCTTCTCTGCTTTCCTCCCTAGCCATCATCATGTGTTCTTCCTGGTGGGCCCTTCTTCGCGCTTCTTTTTTCCGTTATGTTCGAAGCGGACAGACCATCAGGGGGATACTTTCCCTCGGCTACTGCTTCACGAATCTTCACATTAGCTGGTCGGACCGGGTGGGTTTCCTCCTCAACTGGGGGCATCTCGAGACGAATTCCTCTCATCAACATCTGCCTTATTGGATTGGGATTTCTTTCATATATTGAAGTCGTGAGCCTCTCCTGCAGACTCGCTCCTTCCGTTGTTCGACTACGCAGATGTCATGTTGGTACCGAAGAGCTAGCCACCGAATCTCACTGGTTCCCGATGCTAACGTACGTCTAGAAGAAGAATACACATACTTACTACAACCTATTAAAAGAAATAAAGCATATTTTCAAAGATTCTTTTGTCGGTTTCTAATCCCCTAATCTGACAGTTTATAAACAAAACGTCAGTGTTCATAGGCAGTTATCTCTTTTGTGTCAGAATTCTACCCCTCTGAAAAAGATTTGTTGTGGTCCATGTAGTTTTTTGGAAAAGAGCGGCATAGCCAAAAATACTAGGTTTTCTTATCTAACTTATAGTTCAAGTCTGCCTTTTTTGTTATTGGGTGAGTGGAGACTGATCAATCTTGTCGTCTCTGGTGACTGAAAAAAATCTCATTGGCTGGAGTTTTGATCAAGATGCAGAGAAATCTTATTTTCTAAGATCTTGTTTTTCTTTGATCTTAACTTCTTTTCTTCGTCACTAAAGTTTCCGACGAGCTTTGTGAAGTTTAGATTATGGCCTTTATAAGTTAAGCTTGGATCACTTGAATGACTTTTGGCTCCAACTGATCTAAACTTTTCCGGTTAGCTTTTGGTTTCTTGGACCTTAAATCATGAAGGTTTCCACCATTACTCGTTAATCAAATTAGTGAAATCTTTTTTAGGTTTTTCATAGAAAATAATATAAGATAAACTAATTCTTTTGGAAGTAAGAAATTGGTTTGTGACAATCCTTTCACCACTTATGAAAGGTACTCTTGAGTTTGTAACCATAAAAAAAGAGGAAAACCCAAACATTTTTTAAAACCGCATTGCCACTGAACTCCGATCTACTTTAGTTATAACAAAGTTTCGTAGACATATTTGAGCTTGTAGATCTGTGACTTTCGTTGTTCTTAAAATATGAGTAAATCGTATGAGAATCTTTTAGCTTCTACAAAGGTCAGTGACACTTTGGAGCTTAAAAATTATTCAAGGTTGGATACTGATAAAGCAAAAAATAACTTGAATAATCTTCAACCAGAGTCTTTTAGCTTCTACAAAGGTTAATGACTCTTTGGAGCTTATAGATCTCGTCGTTTTAGGAAGTATCCCACCACAAAGGTACTCAGTAAGATGCTAAACATCCTTGTTTCTAGCACCAAAATGTAGTTGTGCAAAATCTAACTACCCATATCTAACCATTCATTCACGAGTAAGAAGGTAAACAAATAAGATTAAGAACATAATAACAGTTATCACGCAAGAGATATACGTGGTTCGGTATGATTACCTACGTCCACGGGTGTAAATGCTTGATGTCATTTGAAAGAGATTGAACTTACAAAGGAATAAACTCAATCTCACCAAGAACACTCAAAATTAATCTCTCCTACTTGTTATAGCCTTTTCTCTCAATAATTGATATCTAAAAGTTATTGCAATCTTTAAAAATTCTAGTGTTTCATTTGGATGATTTTGATTAGATCAACAATTACAAACTAAGTAACATACTTAAATACTTAATCTAAATTAGGTTTAGGGCTACTAATCACAAAACTAAAATCAATCTTGTACAAATTAGCCCTCATATATACATAAAAATTTTCCTAAAATCAAGAATCGAAGCAACTCTGTAAAAAAAATAAAAAAAAAATCAAACCTTCCAGTTCCTCTCTCAAACAACATCCTTCTAAGAAGAGCAATGGTTTTCCCAGCAAACATAGGGCCAATAATAGCATGAACTTCACCAGAAGACTGCTACATAGCATACACGATGAGTTCTGAATCACAGAAAAAACATCAAACTGACAGCTCTAAAAACTCTGAGTACCCAAAGTTTACTGATTAAGCAAATTTGTTCCTCCATCAAAACAGAAAAAAAAAATCAAACAAAAGTAACGAAAAAAAAGTTGACAAACCTAAATCCGAAAACTAATCTTTACTCTTAAACATTTAATTGAACTTCGTCGTTCAAAAGAAAAATATCGATTGTTTGAGATGGAAAAAATAATAGGTTAAATGGGATTAAAGGAAGCGAATACCATATGGTTAAGGTTAGGGATAAAGATCTGGTCCGTTGGATGGTCGAATCCAAAGTCTTAACCATTGATCTCGATCTAAAGTGAACATCACCCACTACGGGTTACGATAACCCTGTATATTAAGTATTTGGTGTAAAGATGGTGTAAGAATATTTATCTCGAACATCCACTCATATAAGAGGTTTTTATGACCCAAAAATATTTCATCCAATCGTAAACTTCTACGTATTTCTCCCATAATCACCCATATCCAAGGACCCTTTCTCAGCCAATGAGGAGAGTAGGTTTTATTACAAGGAATGCGGGACCTTATACCACTTGGAGTTTTAAAGGAAGGATAGTCTTTTAACAAGTCCGAGAAGCACTTACAGTAGCAGTGCAGAACTTGTATATAGGGAAGTTTGATGCCCATTTAGCTATAAGTGCGAGTGAAAATATCAAATGGGCCTGATGGAATTTGACGTTCCACAGCATTCATTGTTAGCGACCCAAACAAAGTACAGCAGCCAGCAAATATCTCATCCTCTTCCTTTCTTCCCCGGCCATTAACGTGAGCTTAGGTTCTTCTCAAAGCTACCCCATACTATGTTGTTCAACACCATAGTATGGGGTGTAGATGCTTTCAAGTAAGAGTCTAACTCGCCTCAATGAAATCTATTCTTCTGGTTCTCATCAGTTAGTGCTGTGATGTTTTATCTTGATTCCATCATTATACTCTGTTCAGTTAGTGGTTTAAACAATCAATTAGACTAGGTTGAATTGATTTCAATTTCTATTCATGTATTCTTATTGTACTCTCGTTCTATACCTTAATTCAACTATTGGGTTTGTTTGAATTTTGCCTTACTGAGTACAATTGAAGAACTTGTTTAGGCACTTAGAGTGTATGTGTATTTTCCTTAACCAAAACCTATGAACATATACATATCCGTAAGTAACATTTTCCAAAAATACTTACAGGTGAAGCTCATGAATGATGCTGGTTATGAGATTGGAAATTTAGATACTACTTTGATCCTGCATGAACCCATACCTATAACTGAGTGCAATCAAGGAAACCATCAAAACCAACTTGTCTAAAATTTTAGGAGTTGATTGATATATCTGTTGTCAGTTTCAAATCAAAAGCTCGTAGAGTGGTTGAGAGCAGTAACATAAATGTCTTAGCTCACAGTGTAGTTCTTCTTGTGAGGAAGTGAGAGAGACAGAGAGGTTTTATTCACAAGAATGGTGTATTAATGTTATAACTCTACATATCGAAGCTTAGAATAAAAATTGAGCTGTTTGGTGGTCCGTCTGGCTGATTTGTTAATACCTTGATAGTTTCTTTTATAATTCAGTTAAAAAACACTATGAATATACTTGTTTGTATTAAAGCATCTCTGCAGATTTATAATTGCAAATCACTTAAACGTCCTGTACAACTTACAAGTAGTACGATCTATACTGTAAACGTATACTAACTTGTAACCAGTATTTGATTCCGTTGTAGTCATTGTTCATGCATATCGATATAGCATGGTATGAAAATAAACCTATTAAGGTTGTAAAATGTAGTACTGATTTTCTCATTCGAGGAATCTATAGTGCGTCTTTAAATTTACTGTTTTAGTATACTGCACTCATAAATCAACCGACATAAAAAACAGCTAATTCGCACTCATCATAAGCTGCAGTTTTGTTGGTTGGTTTATTTTTCTAGTAGAGTTAGTTACTTTAGGAGGGAGCTGCAAATGGAGATAAACTGGAAAAACTTTTCAAAAGCAACTTCATATGCCAGCTACCTACAAGTATATGATTCAGCAATACAAGGATTCCTTACCTGATTTTCATCACAAATCCACCTTTTTTCATTGTTTGAATGTCAGATGCATGCCAGTTATAGTAGCTCCAAATTCAGGTATCCTCTTGACTTGAGTAACATCACTTTTTACAGAATTAGAATCTCTTACGGTTGAAATTGCTCCTCATGAATTTCTTTTCACCTAATTTTGCCTTAATTTCTACCTTGCCATATATTCGCTGAAGTTTCCTCTGTTGAGGCTTAAGTGAATAAGCATTCTCATTTCATAATGTTACTAGTAATAATCATAGAATTAGAAATAATAATTTCTTCAACAACTTCACTAATCACAAAACAAACAAGAAGTACTAGACACTAATGGGAGTTTATCATTTCAACCACTCCCATATAAAACCATGATCAGTAGATCTCAACTAAAACAATGTACTAACTAAGATTTCAGAGGTATATTCTTATAATAACTTAACTTCTGGTTATTTTGAAATTTAGGAACTTGTTACTCTATGAAAACATCCTCAACAGATGTCACAGCATAGGTTGGCAACTGAGCATGACTAGTTGTTAAAAAGCTTTAGTTTTTGATGATTGGGGTAAAACCCTTTTTTAGTTAATTTTTCTTGTTTCTAAATTTAGGACGGCCTTTCTCTTTCAAAAATTAGGTTTTTGCTTTTCTGAGTATATGTAAAGGTTGGAGTCATTAGAAGGATTAGCGTCAAGGATTAGTTGATCTGTTCTTATTTGGACTCATGGGTTTGTAGCTTGTAAAATATCTTTCATCACTTTCCATTGATACACTTTTCTTCAAAAAGCTATAATGATCTCACTTTGTCCACTAATGACCAATGGAATAACTATAAGCATGAGACTCAGATTATATAATACTCAAAACCAATCAACACGTGAGTTCTCTCATCTTCCAATTACTTCAGGATTGGATTATTAGTATAATTATTTGGCTCTTCATTTTCCATAACACAAGCTTCACAAAGTTAACTAACCGTAGTTGAAGTCAATTAAGATTTTGTTCAAAGAAAGAACATCAATGGCAGCTAATGATGTACCATGTTGCCAATCCATGTTTTGGATATATCTTGTCATATGTGTAGCCCTTGTTTTATTTGCAGGTCTAATGTCTGGACTAACACTTGGACTAATGTCTCTTTGTCTTGTGGACCTTGAGGTTCTCAGTAAGGCCGGCAAACCGCAAGATCGGAAAAATGCAGGTTAGTGATTATTCTGAATCTGCGTCACCTTTTCCCTCATCTTACCCTTATAACTCTGTGGTTTGGAGTTTGTTTGGTTAAATTTTTTACTCTTATGGGCTGCAGCCAAAATTCTGCCAATTGTGAAGAACCAACACTTGCTCCTTTGTACTCTCCTTATAGGAAATGCATTAGCTATGGAGGTAATGACACGTATCCTAATACAGGTTTGAATTCTGGTCTGGATGAACTAATGATGTGTGTTTGTCTTTTTTAGGCTCTTCCAATTTTTCTCGATTCAATTGCTCCAGCTTGGATTGCTATAGTTGTATCTGTAACTCTCATACTTGCCTTCGGTGAGGTAAAACTATCATAACCAAAGTTTCTGTTCCATGAAGTTCATAGGTGTAGTTAGTACCGAACTATGGAATGATTGGTTTGTCTTGTTTGTAGATCGTTCCACAAGCTGTGTGTTCACATTATGGATTGAGCGTTGGGGCAAAAATGGTTGTAGTTGTTAGGTTACTTTTGGTGATCTTCTTCCCAATCGCATATCCAATTAGCAAAGTAAGTTCTTCCACATGTAGTGAAATAAAGATAAGCAACAAATATAATAAAGATGGTAATTCATATTGTGGTATTCCATTTTCACTTATAATGATATTGGTAGTGGTTTCTTCTTTGGCAGTTGTTAGATTGGCTACTTGGGAAGGGCCACTCTGTGCTTTTAAAACGAGCCGAGCTAAAGATGTTGGTTGATATGCACGGAAATGAGGTTAGCCTCTCCTATTTCATGAATCAAGCTTTATTTTCTTCATGTTTACTAGAACCTGTAATGTAATCTTTCGTTGTCTTGGAGAAATCTTACTGTATACTACCGTGGTCATTGTTAGGCTGGGAAAGGTGGGGAACTGAGCCACGATGAAACTACTATTATAACTGGAGCTCTGGATTTATCACTAAAAACTGCTAAAGATTCTATGACGCCAATATCTGAGACATTTTCACTTGATATAGACTCCAAACTTGACGTGTTAGTGCCTAAACTTATTCAGTATTGAGCTGTTCAAAGTTTTGTATATTTCCTTTCCATCTGATTTTTTTTTTTGCTATTTCTCTTTAGACGTACAATGCGTATGATAATGAGGAAGGGCCACAGTCGTATACCAGTTTTCTCTGGCAATCCAACAAATATAGTCGGCCTTATTCTGGTAGGCACTTAAGATTCTTGATTCGCACAAGAAATAGTTACTCAATTGCGGTGTTGTACGAACATATGAAGTGTTTCTTTTGTTTTCAGGTAAAGAATTTGATCTTCTGCAACCCTGCAGACGAGATATTAATTCGAAACACCACTATTAGAAAAATCCCAAGGTACAGATATTCCATGTTATAAAAATGGAATTAATCCTTTCTAAATTTCAGCAATCATTGTTGTAATCATAGCTAACCATATACTATTATGCCTGACAGGGTTCAGGATGATTTGCCATTATACGAAATACTTAACGAATTCCAGATGGGTCATAGTCACATGGCAGTCGTCGTAAAATCCATGAAAAGAGATACAGAAACCCCTGACAGTACAAAAGATAGCATATCAGATACAATATCAGGCTTGAACATAAAACAAACCCAACAAGACCAAAATGGTGCTAAATCATCAATCATCATTCAGGGTTTTATGTTTTCGTCTGGAATTGTTCAATCTGTTACAATAAAGGTAATGAGGTATTTGTTTCTGTATTCGCAGGAAGAGTCTCTGATTCAGTTATTATGATTGATGCTGAAAAATATAGCCCTGCGTCAAGGAACAGCAACACCGAACGATGCAAGGAATTGGATTCTCCCTTAAACAAAAGGGAACGAGTTGGAGAACTAGATGATATCATCAATTATGCAGATTTGGATATTCTCTCGGTTAACTCTGCAGATGAAGAAGTCATTGGAATCATAACCATGGAAGATGTTATTGAAGAATTACTGCAGGTAAAAAAATTCGCAACCTTGCTATTTGAACAGCCCTTTTAATGAAGAACTCTGACCAGCAGGCAAATGAGGGGCAGAATTTCCAAAAAGTGTGGGGCAAGCAGGCATTCCCGCATCTAAGGTCTACAAAAAGGACCACCTTCCCCTTGCACCGCTGTGTTTAACATCTTTGCCCCTCCAGATGTGTCCACAAAAAGGGTTGTCCGAATGGCATGATTTAAACTTCATTCCAAAATCCAAAACTTAATACCATTTCTGATCTCATATACTCCCACACTGTGTTATATTTGACCAGCAACTTTCTTCTCTTTGTAGGAAGAAATATTTGATGAAACGGATCAGTATGTTGATGTCCAAAACAGGTAAGTAAAACCTATATTTTTCGCGTTAATCTCCCACTGCTGCTAAAATGTTGCTTTTACCGATTTCCAGAGATGGTAATTGTCTTTGTTTTCTCTTGCAGGATAACAGTAAATATAATACCTACAACAATGTCTTCATCATCACCAAACTCCCCAGCCGGCAGATTCTCAGTTTATCATGTTCAGAAAAGGAATCCACTAGCATCTCCACTTCATTCATATTACGAAAGTCCTATACTCCATTCGCCTGTTTCTCCACACATTCAACCACCTGTCGTCAGACCATCTCTATGTAGCTCCCCTCTGAATTCCCTTACGCCTTCTCCAGCTGAACCCGCAAGCATTGGTGTATACTCACCATTGAATCGAGTAAGTCATCCATTGTCCATACATGATTTTTTTTTGTTTTCAAATGTTAATGTTCTTTGTGTAACCAGCCTTACTTGCTTTCTCACTTCTTTTGTCAAGCAGGCAGCAAGAAAACCATACGAAAAACTACAAAAACTCGAAAGCTTGTAACAGCCTGTTCATTTTTACCATCACTAAGGTTGGTCTTGGCCTTGCGGAGGTAGCAGCAGCGGCTTAAGAAAACTCCATGATGGCCCTAAACTTTGTATTAGGCTTTCATCACATAATTAATGATACTCAATCATTTGCTGTTTGTTGTCCTTTACTTTAGGCACTACTATCTCTGTTTCAAAAAAATAGGCTTGTTTTGTATAAAAATTACACATGAAACAAACATATCTTTTTGAAACCACGAAAGGAGTAACTATTTGTAGAGTCAGTCATAGAGTAATAGTATGAACACGGTTTTGCCAGGCCACTGCTTCAATGTCCAAAAGGAACAAGAAGACTTTGACTGTTTTCTAGTCCTAAGTCAACTTAAATAATTGCATTTGTTTTGTACCCTAATGGCCGAGGCAACAATTGGACCAACTTAAAATCTCATGGTTGACCTTGACTTGGAATGAAATATGAAACTTCTCTATACCAAGAGAATTTCTCAAAGCATACACCCTCACTTTTCAGTGTAAATTAGAGAAGCATCCCTGCTTGAGATGTTTTTCTTTTGCTCCTTAAAACATTCACCCTTACCTTTTAGTGCAAATTTGAGAGAAATTCCTACTTCTTGTCGCTTTATATTTTGCAGTCTTTCCCAGCACTCTGCTATAGGCCTATAGGGCAAGTACCAAAAAAGACAAGGTGCTCATAGATTTGATTCTGCATTAAATGTCTATAGCCAAATCTCATCTTTGATTTGAAAATGAGGGAGTTCAGTGAGTAATTCAGGATATTCATAGTCTAGATCAAAAATCATCATAAGAATAATTTTTAAAAATTTCTCTCGGTTGATATAGAATAGCCAACTTACGTCATAACGAAACCCTTCTCCCTCTCGAGAAAGAAGATGATAATTATTGGAGGATTTTAAAATCAGACACCATTTATCTTTGTTATTCAAATAGGAACACCAAGAATATGAAAATTGGATTTTTTTTTTTTTTTATTTATTTATTTGAAATATGATGTAACAAGAGATATCAAAATGGCTATTCTTGATTTTTAATGTCATTCTTCTCTGTGGATAGAAACAACAAAGATATTAGGTGTACATATTGATTAGTCATGATGTTAACATAATCTTACATACACTATGACGTGATATGGTTGAGAATTAGTCAATAAGGATGGCTCCATCAACAATCAAACAAGTTGAAATGTTAAGGGTCCGTCCAATATTAAGACCTAAAAGGATGTTTTAACAATGACACTAGCCAATTGCATATTGTGTAACTTGATGCAATTGGACTAAGTGGTCATCAACATGACCATGTATACGTAACTAGTCTTTCTTTCATCCATCGCATCGCCAATCGCCACAAAAAGAAAAGTACATCATGAACTTGGGTATTAGTTTATTTTGAAAGAAAGAAACAAAAAAAATAAAAATTATTCAGCAATGAGAATACGGCAATTGTTAAAAAAAAAACGAAAAGAATTTATTCAATACGGTATTAGAATAAGCGACTGTTGAAAAAAAATTTATTTAACATGATATCAGAGCACGGTCAGTTACTAATAGGAGATCGTTGGACATGAACCCGAGTAGGGTAAAGGTCAGTATGGGTGATCATGAAAGATTCTAATGTGCATTATATTAGTCTGTCTTTGTTTCTCTGTGGCTGCCATTTATGTCGTCAAAATGTTTGATTAGTGGTTAGTAGTTTATTGAAGGTGGGGCGGCTTCCTTATGTAACTCTAATTTCAGTTCACTCTAGGAATAGGATGGTGACAAACTAGTTGTTAATAATGTTAGGAACATGTTTGATGGATTGGTCACAACAAACAAGTCAACAATAACCATTTAGACTTGATTTAAGAAGATGATGATCCCAAAAAAAGCTAAATTAATAGGCTGTTGTGGTTGTTTTTTACTCTAAGGCAGAGAAAAACATTTTACTTGATTTAATAATGAATTAAAAAAATTTAAATTATTGAATCTTTTTACGAATGCATAATAAAATTTTGAAAGTTTTTACTTCTGCTTGTTTATATCTGACTCTTTTCCTGTTTATCATTTTATTTTAATTTTGAAAGTTTTTACTTCTGCTTGTTTATATCTGACTCTTTTCATGTTTATCATTTTATTAGAAAATAAAATGATCAGAATGTTTATAGGTTTTTTATGGTGGTTAACTTTACAATAAAATACATATAACTAGTGTTGCAAATTCATGTATGAGATTCCATACACGTATATATATATGGGTTTGATATTAAACAAAAAAAATAGACACATAGATGTTGAGATATGGATAATGAAGAAGATAATATTGTTATAAAAATGGAGTCTCTATCATTACACGACATTTTTTGGACTCTTCATGAATTTATGTTGAATTTAGTTAAACTAGTAGCACCATATATTAATATCTTGTTTTTGCTTTTAGTTTCCTACTATAAAACCAAACAACCTCCCAAGTCCAAAGCATCAAAACAAGTGGCCCTTATTACTTACCCTACATATTATAAATTATAATGGTGATTGGAGCTGAAACATTGGTTGGGGGTTGTTACCACTCGAATAGGCAAGAGGGAAAAATATTCAAAAAAGAAATATATTTTTTTAATCATCAAAACATAAGTATTTCATTCCATAAGAAATGTTTATAAGATGGTTTTAAAGAAAAATAAATACATCAAAATATGAAACAAATATAAAAAAAAAAGATACAAAACATAAATAAATCGTGGAGAAAAAGAACGATCTATCACGATAGCATCCAAATCTTTTACTTTGAGATTGGAGAAGAAATGGTTCTCGAAATTATAATTCGACCAACTTGATAGATTTTCTTCTTAAAAAAGAGATGCTCCTATGACAGAGGAGTGATTTGTCCAAAAATTCTTCATGTGTAGCGACTAACCCGAAACCTAGATTTATTTTACTGATGTCGAATCGCCGATGTACGTTTATCAAGAAATCAAACACTAACAAATCGTTAGAAATAAACACCATAAAAATGTAGATAAAATCGCCTTAATAGTGAAGATAAAAATCGCTCCAAATAACGAAGAATTATTTTAAAAAAATAATAAATGAAAATAGCTCCTAAACCAAAATTAACCATATCCAATAGTACTAAAAACAAGAAATATTTGTTCAGATCTAGCCCCAAAAGGACTAGATCTGAGCAAAGGAAGAAGAAAAATCGATGAGTTTTTCTCTAGATTTTAAGAAGAGAGAAAAGAAAGAACTATTTATTAGATATATTTTTAAAAATATTTTTATTTTTATTTTCACGATGTTATCGTTTTTCATCAATTTTCAACTATAATACGGAGATATTATCATTATCACAACCATCTTTGAAACATTATTGTAATCATTTTTTTTATTTTCTTATAAATATCTGTTATCATACTAAATTATTGTTATTTATAAATTTAATTAAGTAGTCTTACGTATAGATGATATGTGAATATGATGTTTACATAAAAACATATTTAAAAAAAATAAACAAAAAATAAATGAAACAGAGATCAACAAATTCTGATACTGATATACAGTATCTTAAACTCAAATTTAACTGTCAAGAGCAATGTTAATAGAATCTACCAGAATATTAATATATTACGATACTTCTCGGAAGGAAAAGAAAAAAATGTGTATAATAAGCTCAAAATGTTTCATTTCAATTTTTCCAACATCATAATCTAAACATGGCCATTTTGCAATTTCCTACTCGAAATGGTGAAACAAGGAAATAATAGAACAATGCCATTCATTGATTTAATCCTACAACTTAAATTTATTACTATACAAACCCAAATATTTTGAATCAATAATGAAACCAATTTAAAGGTTTTATTTTTATCATAGTAATTCAATGGGTTGCTCTTATCAAAAACAAAAACCATACCTAACAAATAACACAAGCATTGGGATTTTCTTCACAGCTCTGAACATAATAACGTGGAGGATTATAAGGTTTATAACCACAAACTAGTTCAGCTATTTGTTGTTCAGTGCATTTCTTTGGTTCTTCTTTTTTGGGTTCTTCTTTTTTGGGTTCTTCTTTCTTTTCTGGTTCTTTTGCCGGTCCAACTGAAATTATTGCTGTATGACAAAGTTTTCTTAGTTTGTTTACAACCTCAACTGGATCAACATCTCCGATCACTGTCAATTTCATTTCTTTCATATCTACCGAAACGGATTCAACCCCTGTGAATAAAACTTATAATTCGAATTAAAATTACGATTATGCTGTTGACGAGTTTTGAATTCAGGTTGCTGGTATGAAAATTTACACGACATGTTTGATATAAGTACCTGGAAGGCCAGAAACAGATTTCATGGCTTTTTGTTTGCACTTGTCATCATGTAAATCCAACTTTACTATAACTTTCTGTTACAAAAAAAGAACCAAATCTAGAATCATGTTAAGGAAATTGATTACCGGTCCTAATTAAGATAATTTAATATATGTTATTAACTCAAAAAGCCCCGGAAAAGTGAGAAACTGAAAAGACTCTGTTTTTCTATTCTTTCAAAGTGGTGAATTAATGATGAGTTTTTTCCATGAAAGTACAATCTATAGAATTAAAAAGTTAGTTTTCAAAAAACCCATGAAGAATCTTGTTTAAAATCCTCAAAATCCAACAGTTTTGATCAAAATTTTAGATGAATACTCACAAAAATCTTGGTTTGACTAAGCTAATAAACACCCAGCTGATAAAAGGTTAGACAAATTCAACAAAATCTTGGAGTAGGATGTTTTCTTACCTTCATTGTTGAAAATTGATGATGAAGTGATTACTTGAATTTAGTTGTACTAATTGAAGATTAATGAGAGAGAGAGGGAGGAGAGGAAGGTGAAGGATGTCGGATGGATGGATTGATGTCAGAAACGAGAGATTTATGCAGAGCGTTGAAAACTAGGGAGGGGCAAAGGCCCCACTGGAATCTCCATTCGTAAATCGTCTTCCGATTAGTTGGCTCTGAATCTATAAGCATCTGCTACGCGAGCATTTGCGATTAACGTTTTTTCAACTTGTGCATCAACACATCTAATTTTATAACCCAAATCTAATATAGCAAAAAGTATATTTTCAGCTTTTATTAATTTGGTCTATTTTCTGATAGGATAGAAATAAAATTAAGTTGAGTAAAAAAAAAAAAAACATTTGATAGATATATCATATATATGAGAAATCGTTAAAAATCTGTCGAAATTGACGGTATGTTAACAATAGTAAAAAAAAAAAGGAGATACAAAGATGTGTGAAGTTTCAGAGCGGATTGGATAGGGTTTTGAAACAATTTTAGTTTATAGCCGTTGGCGGCTAACTCTTGATTTTGTCATCAAAGACTTGACCACCTCCGCCCAAATTACCCATTTGGCTATTATGGCTCACTTGATTAACACCCTATATTGGATACAAAGCTCAAAATGTCTGTTTTCAAATTTTCCAACATCACAATTTACAAACCAAATATGCAGTATCCTACTCAAAATGGTGAAACAATGAAATAATAAAACAATGCCATTCATTTAAAATCCCCCCCGTCCTCACATATGTTTGTGTTTTATCACTTCCACATTTCACATACCCTTGGATTGAAATCGAAACTAATAAGTCTATACAAAACCCAATATTTTGAATCTAACAATAAAAACTAATTTAAAGGTTTTATTTTTATCCTAATTCAATGGGTTGCTCCTCATCAAAAACCAAAAAATCTTACCCCTAACAAATAACACAAGCATTAGGATTTTCTTCACAACTCTGAAAATAATAACGTGGAGGATTATAATAAGGTGCAGCAGCCATGTGAGGACTGTAATAAGCTTTATAAGCAGCAGCAAGATCAGCTAATTGTTGTTCTGCTGTTTTTTTAGGATCATCTTTTTTGGGTTCATCTTTCTTCTTTTCTGGTTCTTTTGCTGGTCCAACTGATACTATTGTTGTATGACAAAGTTTTCTTAATTTGCTTACAACATCAATTGGATCAACATCTCCAACTACTGTTAATTTCTTTTCTTTCATATCCACTGATACTGATTCGACCCCTGTAAATGAAATTCAGAGTTATTATAATTAGTAAAGTAGTAATTAAAATTTGACTGATTTTCGAACTCGGGTCATTGGTTAAGGAATTGGAAGTACCTGAAAGGCCAGAAACAGATTTCATGGCTTTTTGTTTGCATCTGTCATCATGTAAATCCAGAGAAAGTATAACTTTCTGTTACAAAAACCAAAGGGAAACAAATTAAAAATTGATTACTGATGTTAATTAGATAATTAAGATGATTTAATTACATCATTACATCAGAAGGCCCAAAAAAGAGGAAACTGAAAAGACTCTGTTCTTTTTCTTCTTCTAAAAAGTGTTGAATTGGGACAATTAACGATGATTTTTTTCATCAAAGTACGACTAAAAGATTTAAAAAGTTAATTATCAAAAAACCCATGAAGAATCTTGTTTCAAATCCTTCAAAACCCCACAAAAATCCATGGATTTTATCAAATCAAAATTCAACCCTGTTTTACAAGTAAAGTGATTCTCTTTCATTTAGGATGAAAATTCAAATGAACAACCACAGAACAATCTTGGTTTGAAATTGAAACAAACACGCAGATGTCAATCAACGAAGAAACTCAATAAGATTCAGGATTCAAATAAAGAGAGTTAGCATGTGTTTTTACCTTCATTCGTCTTCTGAGAATTGATTGAAACTGGTTCTTCACTAGTTTAGTAGTAGTAGTATGAAGTTTAAGAAACAAATTGAGAGTGAGGGAGAATTTTAGAGAGACAGACAGGTTGTTTCAGAGCCTCAGAGGGAGAGAGAGCTGTAAAGAGAAAGGAAGGTGGAGGGTTGAATATGATGACACAAATGAGGGAGAGAGATGATTGTTTATAAACCAGTAGTGACTGCCTTGGAAAGGAGAGGATGACGGAGGACTCCTATGCCCTGTGGATTTGATTTTTAATGGCCAAGGCCAAGACGTTTCCAAGAAGGTGCTAATAAATTGGACAACACTCTCGTTGACGTGACTCCACTACACTTGATCTCGCACCATGAATCACTGTAGGTTTTTTTTATTTTTTGTTACAAATTTTTCCCTCAAGAAGATTAGACTTGAAAATAGAAAATGCGGGAATTTGCAGATAGGAAGCCAAAAGACAGAGAATTTAGGACCAATTATTTCACCCACAGTAAGAAGAGTTGCTTATAGGTTTGGTTATAAAGTAGATTTTGAGGCTAGTGATGCGGCTGATGCCTATGAAACAAGGAGGAAGCTGTTTTTTTGTTGATCTGCAAGAGCAAAATGCTTTCAAATTTTCAATACGTATGATCTTGAAAATACCTGTTGAATTTGTCAATGTCCGGTGAGACCTCGAAAGTCCTTGAAGCTCACGCATATAGAGCCGAATGAGCCACTGCACACTGATATCATCTGTAGGTAGTCATATACGTTTATCATCACGCATATAGAAAAAGTAAATAAATTCTTTTTATTTTGCAACACACTAACCACAAAGGCCATTTTACATCTTTACTCTCTGTACGACATAAAGTAACTTATCATGTAGCATTATTTTAAATCCAGCTTTGGAGAATATTCTCTCGAATCCCAAAATATAAAGTGCTGCTTTTGTGTTGGTGTGTGCGGAAGGATGTACATCGAGGCTGACACACCCGAAGGGATGCAAACGTAGAGCCAGGCAGAGGAATGTATAAATTATCGGATAGGGATAAATTATAAAATACTTGATATATATCACTAAAATGAATATGTTATAAATGTAACTATGTTAATAAATTATTAATAAAATAATAAATTTATATAAAAATAAATATATATATATATTAATAAAATAATATGATTATATAACTATTTTAAAAATATTTATACAACCTAGTGCTATAGTATATAGGAGAAATTAGTTGCAGGTGAATGCTCGTACATGCACGATGCAAGTCCCGAATTCATATGTTAGGCTCTAAATTAATATTTATTTTTCAATTGTGCGAACCTTTCAGAATCACTTTAAATTTTCGAATTCCAAAATGTTTCCTTTATGGAACCAAAAAGATTATCTTCTTCGACATAAAGCAAGAAAATCTAATAAGATTGTGAAGCCATTTCTCATTTTCAATCATCGAAGAAGATTCAATAATTTGCGAACCCCAGAAAAAGATGGGTCACTTGTTTTTTTAACTCTTTGTGTTTCTGGACCCTTTTTAGATGTTTTGGGCGTCTTTTAAGACTAGTCATGTTGTTGCCATGAAAGAACACAACAGGTCATAGACTCTTTATAGGGGTTTTCCTAAGGTTGGTGTTGCAACGCGCATTTGATTGATTAACCAAGACGGAAGAAATATCCATTATCGGCTTACATTTGACTGATTGATAACCGTACAAATGAAGGCCTAGTGGCTAGTTGACAAATGATGATGTTATTTAGGACTTATATATATTCTTGATGTAAATGTTAGAATTAAAAACAAATTTATTATTTATTTAAAAAAAAAAATTTTGTTACAAAAATTATCTTGATGGGACCAAAGGGTCACTAGCCTATATTGTGTGTGGAAATAAAAAATCCATTTTTCACTTCTATGTGAATGAGAAACCTTTGGTTTGTCCCGCGTGAGATAAACCAAAGATGAAGTCTATCTAATTACCACGAAAGTTGCTTCTAAGGGAAAAACGTGTGGATTGGATATAGACTAAGGGAATGGGCTAGTAGGAAAATTCACACATGTGCGGTGCTTCGCACCGAAGCACGCACGCGGGCTTGCGGAGCTTGCGTGTGTTTTTTGCGTGTGTTTTGCGTGAGCTGGCGTGAGCCGGCGTGTGCCCAGCGTGTGCCTATCAAGAGTTAATGGTTTTATTTTAAATTCATATAATAAATATTAAAACCGTTTCATTATTTATGTGAATTAAAAACCGTTTTATTATTTATGTGAATTAATGAGAATTAAATTAAAAGATTTTTCATAAATACAATTTAATTATCTTCTCTCAAATTTGTCTATAAAAGAAAAAAAAATTCATTTTCAACTTACCCCAGACGCAGCTACTATCCTGTCGTCTTTTCTCCTCTTCTCGCTTTGTTGTGCGCACTAGATTTATTTTTATCTTATTCTTCTGTTAAGTTCACAACGGGCCAACGAGTCTTGCTAACTGGGTTGGTATCAAGAGGTTTTATCCTGGATTCGATTTGCCAACTCTAAAAGGTATAGCAACAGTTTTCTAAAGTGTACCTGGCAAATATCGAGTTAAGGGCAGTCTGTTGAACAGGCGACTCCTCTTATCTGTGTTTTGAGTGATTGTCTGAAAATGTGATATTTGCGCTAACGTTAACATTTGCAAAGCTTCTGGTGTTTTGGTTTGTTTCTTTGTTACAGGAATAATTTTTATCCAGACGTTTAACTAGACAAATGTTATGTTTTTGACGTCAACAGTTTGCTTCTGGTGACGTATATTATACAGACGTTTAACTAGACAAATGTTATGTTTTTGACGTTCATTTAGATTAGCGTTTTGAACATACACTCCTGTAATGAAGCGTTATGTACTCAAACGTCAAACGTTACTGTACTGAAGCGTTTTGATATAAAACATAGAAAAACGTCCTAGTAAAGTAGCGTCAAAACTCAAACGCTCTTCTAAAACAGCATTTCAAAAAAAAACGCCCACATATAACGACGTTTGAAAGCCTAAACGTTGGTGTAGAGGACCGTTAATTTTGAAAACGTTGTTTTAATACAACGTTTCAAAAACGCTGTTCTTAATAAACGTTTAATACAACGTTTCAAAAACGTCGTTTTAATACAACGTTTCAAAAACGCTCTTTTAATACAACGTTTCAATTCAGAAACGTTCTTTTAATACAACGTTTCAAAAACGTTGTTCTTTAGAAACGTTTTGATAAACGTCTTTCAGAAATGACGTTTGTGTTTATAAACGTCCTCGTACAATGGCGTTTTGGGAAAACGCTGTCTTACATGAGCGTCAGACTATATCTGTTTTGGTCCAGTTTCTTGACTAAACCTGATCGGATACTGTTCAATTTCTGGACCAAATACCACATTTAGTCGTCCGTTGCGTCTCACAAAATCAGACCAAAAAGCATTCCTGGTCTTTGCTCTTTGGTCTGATCGACCGCTGCAGTTGCTCTTAAAGACTTAATCGACCAAAATAATTCAACTACCCAACAAAATCAAATTAATTCAGTGACCAACGTTTTGGATAGTTCTAAAGGTTATGAAAGTGAATTTATATCGAAGTCCTACTGCAACAAATTTTACTTTACCCAACACATTTCATTTCAAAAATAATTAATTTCACACGATTTTTTTTTTGTTTCGAGGATGAATTATACATTTTACAACCAACTTAAATTACGACCATTAAAAATATATAAATAAAATAAAAGGATTTCGTTTAAAAGAGTGATATAGTGCTCGTAGACGCACGTTCCAAATACACAGTTGAGTGCGTGAACTTTTCCAGAAACAATTTCAACTTTTGAATTGAAAATCTTGCGATTATAGCTTTACGGAATTATAACAAAAAAAAATCTTCTTCAATAAAAACCTTAGATAATTATTGAAATTGTAAAGCCATAGCTCTTTTTGAATTATCAAAGAAGATTCAGATAATCTGCGTACCCCAGAAAAAGATGGGTCACTTGTTTTTTAACCCTTTGTGTTTCTAGACCCTTCTGGGACGCTTTGAGCGCCTAATAAGACTAGTCATGTTGTTGCCAAGAAAAATACATAAACGCTGACTTGTATAAGTCTCATAAGTCAAGAGTCGAATTGTATTTATCAAATTATAGGACTTTGCTAGGGTTGTTGTTGCAACGCGCATTTGATTGATGAATGAAGACTGCAGAAACATCTATTTTCAGCTTCCAAGTGGCAGCTCTTGATTGATTTATGACCGTACAAATGAAGGCCTAGTTGTTGACAAGAGGACTTATATTCTTGGCACATGCATACAAGACTAATAGTCCTTACATATATACTGTCTGTATTTGGGGCTTATTCTCTGGCAAAGAGCAATTCAATGAATTAGGAATGCCTTTGGGGTAGAAGCCCAGAGCTAATTGTCTACTCCAGGTAATCTGTACTGCAATACTCTACTCTCTGCAACTTTTAGATTTCCCCCTTACATAAATTTATACACATTTTTATTGTTTCCTCTTAGACATAAACCTTGAACTCAAATTAATCTCAATAATAAACAATTATACATAGGTGTAGCTATGCGGTCGAGTGCGTGACAATAAAGGTCTTCATTGAAATCAATTAGAAGTTAATGAAATGAATTGGATCTAGCAAATAACACAAGCATTTGGATTCTCTTCAGCACTCTGAACATAGTAATATGTAGTCATATGAGGATTATATGCTTTATAAGCACTAGCATAATCAGCTACTGGATCATAGACGATTTTCTTTGGTTCTTTTTTTTGTTCTACTTTTTTTGGTTCCTCCTTCTTGGGTTCTTCTTTCTTCTTTTCTGGTTCTTTATATAGAAGGTTGTAAAGTGGCTAATAGTGAAGTATGATTGAAGCTTTTTTCAAAGTGTTTCGAAGAAGGAACTCGTATAGTGGACAGCACTACACAACTCATAAAAGATTTTATTTTTCTTCTTTTTTTTGAAGCATATAAAAGAGTTTTAAGTTTTGAGACGGCTGGGCTGGGCTGGGCTGACTTGACCAGGTCATTATTCCTTTCTCCATCTATTGACTACACTGTCCTCAACATTGCTGCATTTCACCCTCGTACCATTATTGTTAATGTAGACTGCCCATCTACACGTTTTTTCCCTCCATTTCGTGGAAGGAGCTGGTCACGTCACGTACCTGCAGCGACGGAACTGGGGGTGCTACAGCCACCCCCAAATCTCTAAAAGACATCCAAATTTTATTTTATTTTTTTTTTTTTTTTTGGAAAGAAATTTATAACACCTAAAATTTTAATATTTACTCATAATATTATTTTAATCCATCTAGATTTTTAATTCAGCTTTGGTCGCTGTGTACTTGACTAGTTTTATTGGCTCAATGGTGCTACCAACATCACTACACTTAACCTCACAATCTTGTCACGGTAGATAGGATCCTCGTAGTAAAAACTTTACCTGGCCTCTTCCATCATTGTCAAATTATGGACTTCGTGTATTTCCATTGGAAGTTGGGACCATCTGCAAGAGCAAAAATGATTGCTTTTGAATAGGGGAGCATTTGGGATCCAATTTGCGGATCTGATCGGGTTAGGAGCATAGTTAAAATTTTTACCATGGGGAGTAGGTGAGTAATTTGGGCTGATCCAATCCGTATTTGGGCTCATGGACACCATCTTTCAGCGGATTGGACGCTTTTGATTTCATAATTTCAACGGATTAGACGTGGGTAGAACATTATCCATTCGTTAATATGTAATATATATATATATATATAAATATATAATTTTATATTAATTACCTCTTAGTATTTCCTCTTCGGATAATTTTGTTCCCCATTTCCCTCATTCAACGATTCTCTCATATTTTCTTTATTTTATTTATTTATTTATTTTCCCCCTGCATTAAATCTTCATTTATTTCTTTGTGAATAAGAAATTTGCATCTTCTTCGTTATAGATAATTACTTAAATTTCAGTCACATAACAAATCGTTACATTATGTTTGTAATTACTTAAATTTTAATAATATAAGTTTTAAAACTAAGTTAACATTACTCTAGTTAAACATTTACCTTTCGTTTTTATATCCACAAATCCAGCTGTATCAAGTCCGCTCATCCGTGGGTATCAAATCCGATAGATAGTGGATTAGTCGTGGATAAAAATCTCAAATCCACCGTTTAAATAGATTAGACACGGGTGATACCAAATCCCCATCCAACCATCCATTGCTCATCTCTAATGGGGAGCAAAATCTTGCTAAGAGATGCAGGTATGTAGAAATAGGCTTAAAAGCCAATTTCCTTTAATATTTTAGGCTTGGGAGCTAGTTTGGCTGGATGTTCAAATGTTGAACTGCAGCTTTTGCACATCCACGTAATACATTTAGTTAGTTTAATTATAAAAATCTAGGTAAAACCCGTGTTGTAGGAATATAATATTGAAAGAAAATAATACATAGACAGGGAAAGTTCCCCCATTTATCATGGACGGTTGAGATTGTTTAAAATCTCAAATCTACAATCACTTAAAATTTCTACCAATTCATCACTAAAGTTGCTTAAAATCTCTATAGTTTTCATCTAAAGATTTGATCAATCGTTTATCACTTCTTGATTTCTATTTCTTATCTTCTCTGTGAAATTCATTGATTTCATCAAGTTCTTATCATTTCTTGAAAATCTTAATCTAAGCTTTATAAATGACTACTTTATCTTTACCTTTTTGGAATATCACCAACTTTGTATGACTAAAGCTTAAAGAAGATTGTTCTAACTACTTAGATTCAGAAAAATCAGTTTGAGTCAATTCATATTACAACATGATCTTGTTGATGGTACCACTACAACCAGAATCAGAGATTCTTGGTGATGAAGCAATAAAAAATCCATTATGATGCAAATGAATCGATTTGTTATGTCTAGCATGAATGCAACTTTTGATGACACAATTTCCAGAAGGGTGATTGGATTTTTTACTGCAAGGCAAATTTGGCTGAATCTGGGAAAAATATTTATTCAAAAATTTTCTGCAAAGTCTCGTCTGAAGAGTCAGTTTCATTACATCAAGAGAAATATCACTGATTTTATAATATGTCCACGTCCTAGTTTTTTTTTTTAGAGTTTGTACATGTCCACATCCGCATTCTGTAACCACTTTATCTCAACCTTGATGTTGCAACGTTCACTCTAGCCCAACACTGCCTTATACTACAAAGGGTTTACGGAAAAAGCATTTAGCCGGTTACGAATGAACTCTTGGCTACTTCTGTTTAGGTTTATTTCTTATTGTTGATTATTTACGGTTGGGTTCGATATGTGTAACCCAACCGTAAAGAGTTCTGAATTTAAAGATCTTGATTGATTGCTTGTGTTGAACTTTTGTAAATTATCTAACTTCAAAGGTTAAGGAAACAACACAGGAGATGGTCTCATTGACTTTTGGGAAAATGCATATTTCAAAGCTCATGGTCTCGTGGTACGTAAATTACTTATGTTATTAATGTTTTTAAGATTTATTACTAAAGACTCAACCAACATTTATTCTCATATGTGAATAGCAAAACAAAGTACTTGCATTGGCAGAGTCGATGACTCCATCCATAAGTAGAGGTGATGGGATGACAATCAAGGAACAAAGGATCATGCGTGCCAAAATGAGGAAGCTTCATGAATCAATCCAAGATGAGATGGTGCGAAGCTTTAAGAGGATTAGAGGGGATACAAGAGGTGCGACTACTAGCTGAAGAGAGCCGCAACCTAGTGATGAACACATACATGATGAAGCCGATGATGTGCAAGGCGATACCCCTCCTCATGAATCAATTGATCACACTCCAACCCCTCGGAACGGTCCTGACAATTCCTTCAATTTGGTTGATATTCCATCTAGGACCAAGTCGAGGGTAACAAGGAGTGGAAAAATTTAATGAGATCAATGAGATTGATCATTTTGAATTTCTATAATGTGTTTTGTTTCGTTTATTTAGATGTTTTTAGTTTTTTTGAACTTAGGTTTTTTTTTTTGTGGGTGGATTATAACTTTTTGCGACAATATTCATATCTCAATTTAGTTAGAATGTATGAGAAAGTTTTTAGCGTAAATTGGTCAAAAACCAACCGTAAAACTGACATTTTTTTCATGGCAGACTTACGGTTGGGTTTTCATCCAAAACCCAACCGTAAATATTCCTGGATCATTCAAAATTGGATTCTAGTACTTGTGTTGTTTTCGGTTTTTGTTTGTTTGAATGACCTAATTTACCTTCAATCTAGTTAAATGATTGAATAAGTTTAAAAATTTGATTTTTAAACCCAAATTTGACCTTAAACTCAATGCTCCAAATGATGTTTTACGGTTAGGTTGGGAAGTCCAAACCCCAACCGTAAATGTTGACTGAAACTATCTGAAAGTAAAACTAAAATTGGTATTTACGGTTGGGTTGGATTGTCAAATCCCAACCCTAGATAATCTTGGATGGGAAAACTTTTTTTAAAGATTAGTTACGGTTGGGTCCAATGCTAAAATCCAACCGTAAAACTGTCATGATTTGGTGTTCATCCATGAAATTACGGTTACGGTTGGGTTGGGAAGAACACCTAACCGTAAATGGCGTTTACAGTTGGTTCATGACATGAAAACCCAACCGTAAAATTCTATGAATCACAAAAGAATCATCATTTCAAATGTAATTTCATCAAATTTGAGCCACAAAAAGATCGAGAGTTTAAGTTAGAGGTATACCTCACTACTCTGGTTGAGTGAATCAAAATCTAGGATTTTTTAAAAAACCCTAAAAAATTCTTTTCTAACTTTTCTTCCCACCAAACCAAAAAGATTTATTTTATTTGATTTGATGAAGTTTAAGATTATTTTCGATTAATTATGATTAGCCTAATCTTTTAGCTAATTAGTTTTACTAATATTAACTAATCAGGGGTAATTTAGCCATTATGAAAATATCATGGATAATGGGTTTTTGAAATTTACTTCAAATGTCTCTATTTCATCTTCATATGGGTAGCTCCTCTATCGATACTGCAGCCCCTATATAAGGCTTCCAAAAGACTACTAGGAAGATTTTAAAATGGGACAGTCTCGGATGGATTCCCCGATTTTTAAGGTTAAAGTATTTTTTATTATGAGCCTACTCGTATCAAAACTAGTTAATACTATTATAATTTTAATCTCTCCGATAAAATAATTCCTTGCCCCAAGAATAAATGGACATCTTATCTATATCTTTCTCACAATGAGGATCCATACTTGAAAAAAATCACATTCGGTACTAATTGGAAAAATAAATAATATAACAATGTCTTCCTTTTAAAATATCCCATTTACATACTTTTATTTGTTAGTGTTTTCTAAACATTAATAGTGAATTTCAATGAATAAAAATAAAATTAAACAAAACTAAAAATACAGTAGTGTTATCACAAGATTAAGCGAAGATGTAACACTAATCTTTAATGAAATAATACAGAAAATGAGTTTAACAAATAACACAAATGTTGGGATTTTCTTCAGCATTCTGAACATGGTAATTCGAAGTCATTCGAGGATCATAATAAGGTGTAACCATACGAGGATCATAATAATGTGCAGGCATCCGATGATCGTAATAAGGTATAGGCATGATATGAGGATTATATGGTTCAACCTTTTTTGGTTCTTCTTTCTTCGGTTCAATCTTTTTTGGTTCTTCTTTCTTTGGTTCTTCCTTTTTTGGTTCTACTTTCTTTGGTTCTTCTTTTTTTGGTTCTTCTTTCTTCTTTTCTGCTTCAACTGAAACTAGATTTGTATGACAATGTCTTCTTAGTTTGCGTACCACAATTACTGCATCAACATCTCCAATCACTGTTAATTTTTTTCCGTTGGTATCCATCGATACTGAACTAACTCCTCGAAGACCAGAAACTGATTTCATGGCTTTTTGTTTGCATCTGTCGTCATGTAAATCAAGTTCCACTATGATTTTCTGCATTGTTCTTCTGAAAGTATTGATGAAGAAAGAGAATTGTGAAGTTTAATAGAGCAATTTGAGTATGAGATGCAGAAAGAGAATTGTGAAGGAGGTCGGATTGAATGATGAGAAATGAGAGAGACCCATTGGAGTTTATATACAGCCTTGTAAAGTGGCCCTATACAGTGGAAGTCTAAAGTGTTTCGACTTTCGAAGAAGGAGCTCAGTACAGTGGACAACACGTTTTAAGACGGCTGGCTCACTGACTTGACCACACTTTATTATCTGAGTCTGAGGTGCTTGCTTTTTGGGTTTTAGGACGATTTGTTTGACATGCTAGGTGCGAATTCATGTCAACGAGGAATGACACGCCTATCGGATTTCCGTAGTGATCAGTAATAGTATATTGCTTCTGTCACATAAAGAGTGAGCTTTTTCGTTTTTATTTTTGTCTCAAAATAGACGATCCTTTTTATTTTTATATGTTATTTTTTTCTAATAAATCTTTATTAATAATTAATGTTGTTAATTTTTTCTTTAAAACATTTAAAAAATTCGATAGTCTTTTAAAAATATTTATAGCGGTTAATATTTATAAATATATATATTTTAATTTGTGAGATAAATCAATTCAGAATCTTAACACAAAAAAATAAAATAAAAATAATTATAAAAAAGACAATAATTCTCTCATAAATTCCCTAATTTAAAGCGAAAAAAAACTTGTATAGCGAGTGGACAACATTACCACATCGTTAAAAGTTTAAGGTGACATTACTCCACGCTTTATCTTCTATTTACCGCTGTTACACTCCGTTGATTGCCAAGATTTTGGAGGTGTTAGTTACGGTGACGGCGAGTTTTAACTGAATATCTTCTAAAAACTTCGATCAATAAAGAATTTGGTGTTGACAAGCTTTAAACTTAAGTCTTTGAAATTATTACTCAACAACTTTATCACTATATTATAGTAACATCGGTAATACCTACCAAAAGATAAGTAAGGAATGTTAACATTTTGGATACCAATTTTTGCTCGGCATTTGTGTCTGCTTTCCAATTTAGCACAAGGTAACAAATTGAAACAAACCAAAAAAATACCCACCGAAGAAAAAAGAAGACGTTCTAGTTCATTCAGACGAAGATGGCAATAAATAGATAGCTAGAGAGCTAAATGCTAAGTCTTAACTGGAGCCTGTGACCAATTAAGCTCAATCTAACTGCAGCTAAAGCTGCTAAACATCTCTTTTGCGTTAATAAAAACCTTGAGCAGAATGCTGGCTCCCAGTCGCAAGAATAATGATATTTACCAGCACGAAGAGAACAGTATAAAATCCTCCCATTGTGTAAGCCAGAGAAATACTAGATTTGTTCTCCATGCTACAGCACTTCAAAGAGAATCTCTAATGATTTATCATTGTTAAAAGGCATTAATGATTTGGTATGTACAGTTACGTGAAAGAGACGTCCATACTGCTTCGGGCGCAGTGTTGGTAAGAAGATTATAGGCCCAACCTCTCTACCCATGAAAACAAGATATAAATGAAAGGTAATAATAGTCCCACATTGTCCAGGAAGGAAAAAACAGAAAGAAAACAACCCTATAAGAGTAGCTTGAAATTGTACTGGAAATCATACTTACCTGGACGCGGTCTATGGTTGATCATAAAGGATCATGGCCTAGGTTAGTGACTTCTATTGCACTTTGGAAGGGTGCTACCCTAAGATCTCCCCACTGAGGGAGAGTCTACGTCATAATTTGTTCCTGAGGGGGTACGCGTTCGCGCGGCCCCTGCCATTCTTACAAGCCTAAAATTTATAAACTCCTGCTGCTGCAAGAAGTCTAGTGTAATCAAGGAAAGAGCAGTAACTTTACCTTCTTCAAAAACATGTCCTCTTGTTCATTGTGGTTTCTGCACCTGAAACCTCTCTGCTTGTCAAACTGCTGATGAAGGAAGTGCATTTGCTCGCCTCTTTTTCTTCAATCATATTTTCTGTTCACAAAGTGCCTCTCCCGGTGTTCACGTTTTTAGAATGACAACCCAAATTTTGCTTGGAAACATCTCGACAACCAAAGAAGTGTTCCACCTAATAACGTTTTTACTAATGGATTGGTGCCCATTTTGATTGTTACCAACAGAGATAGAATATTAATCCTAGGGTCAGTTTAGAATATGAATTCAGAATCAAACCATAGCATTGAAAAGAAAATTTCTATATATTGTAAGCAAGAAAATGGTAAACACAACCTCACTGAAATCATAAGCAGCTTCAAAGAAATACATTTTTCACATTTTCTTTGGATGTAATTCCAACATGCGAATGGTTGTGTTGGTTTTGGGTGCAGGCTTAGCTAATTCAGGAGTCCAAATTATTAACCTAAATCTTAAGAGTTTCATCATCACCTGCTGCAGATGCTACAGTACATCCATCTGGACTCTGAGCCATGGATATAACTCTACTATGACCAGTGAGATCAGCAATCTTAACCATTGACGGATACTTCCATAGGGTCAGTTGGTTTTCTATGAATCCATGGGAACTCAGAAGTTCTCTCTCATTTTTGTTCCACAATAAAAAAACAAACTTGTGAACCAGTATCAATAGATTTCAAGCAAGCACCAGTGTGGGTGTTCCAGAATTTAATACGTCCATCATCTGCACCTCCACCAGAAGCAAGCAAGTTAGCCTGGAAGGGGCACCAAGATAAGGCTCTAACTGTAGAATTGTGATCTTCCAGCCTGCAAAACCATTGCGTAGGAGACTTCAAGACACCAGGAGTTTACTTGTGCTATATATCACTTCAGGCCAAAATTTTCAACAGAAACATTTGGATATGCAGGCAGCATGTAAGGGTACGTAACAAGAGTTGAACAAAAGATACCTTGGTCAGACAGTTAATGCAAGTAACAAGAGTCTTCTCATCTTCACTGGACTAATAAGGGCACAATAACCTGCAAAACCTCAATTAAAAGAGAAGTGTTTCGGCACAGCTAAAGAAGGTTTTACCAGGAAATACTAGAGAATTTGAAGACAGCAAATATATTAACTTACAATTAGGCATCTGAATAGATCATACTGAGACAAAAGTAAAGTTAAAGACTGCTCTGCTTCACTTGAAACCTAATGACAGATGAAACGAGAATCATAATTCATACGGTAAGAAGCATGACAGTAAAACATTTAAGTCCAGATTAGAAAAATAGGATATCTATGCAACCATATCCTTGGTAACATGAAGCAGTTTTTCAGTTACAATCTCAAATGAATCTTCCATGGATTCTTTCTGGAAATTAGATAATGGATCAGTTCATTATAAACTAACCAAGCCGACTAACAAAGTACCAGAACAAAATCTCATTAACCTGATTATTAAGCATTTCAACTATCACAAAGAGAGCAAGTTCCCTAATTGATGAATCGGAATCGTCAAGCACCTAAGGACAACAGTTAAGATCTGATGAACGAAGAAACAGGCTCATTAAGCTCAATGCTTATAAAAGGTGTCAAAAGGGGTCCTATCCTATGTGGGTGTCAAGCATGGGAACTATTTCCTTCAAAAAAACACAGCAATTAGTTCGTTGAGTTACCTGGTGAAGAATCTGAGGAATGCTAGGGCCAGTTTCAGGAGAAGAGCTGACTTTAACAGGGTGAAAGCTTCTCAATACTAGAAACTGCCTCAGGAGAACTTTCATTTGCAGGCTTCGATTCAGTCATCCCACCAAGATCGGAGGACATGTGCCTGTTTATATCTACACATGGTGTTGACAAAGAACTCTACAAACACACACCATGATCTACAGTTTCAGGCTGGTTGTCCAGGATGTTTTGTTTTCAGCTGAGGTGATGGCATTGGACATCAGATCCTTCTTGTAGAGATAGGAACATCAGTTTTGGAACCAGACTCGAAATTGCGGTAGATGTTCTCATGAGTTTCAACAGAAGGAGCTTGACCAGCAAAGACTGTGCTCTGCGACGATTCCTTCAGGGAATTCCATTTCCTGACACCAGCGCTATCAACAAAACCCGCAGAATACCTTCCAAAAAAGTTACTTTTCTTTGAAACTACAGTGCATACTCCTTCGAAAGAAATTCCAACAATATCTGACTGGTCATAGAACAAAGTTCATAAGGTAAACCTCTATACACGGCATGTACTGCTTCAGTGCTTGTCTGATGGAATTTTGTTACTCAACTGATAAACTGAGAATGAAGTACACGGCATGTACTGCTTCAGTGCTCGTCTGATGGAATTTTGTTACTCAACTGATAAACTGAGAATGAAGTTGCGGACTGATGTTGAATCAAAATGGGTAGATACTGATATAATGCAAGTAATAGCGGCTTCCTTTAGTTTTGTATGTTCTTTTCGTGGATCAAAGGTGCTAACTTGGCCAGCCAAAGTTTTAGAATACCACTATTCCCAGATTCAGAATTCACTGCATGATGATTCAAAGATTTAATAGCAAATTCAATAACAGCCAATTTAGCTATTGGTACCCTCTGTCTGCTCATCTAATGAAAGAAGCATCGCAGGTACACAAGAATCTACTCCATAAGCTTTGCGCACAATTTCCAAAGTTGTTGTGCACGGTTGGCGCACCAACTCCTTTGGATCAATAAACTGTGAGAAGACATGCGGTAAGATCCTCCCCATACAGCTTTCAAAAGGCCTTCTGCAAGCTGGAATAGTCTCTGCCAATGCTGAAAGGGCTGCTTGTGCAACTTCATGGTGAGGGTCATCCAAGTGGTGAAAGAACAATTCCATGACCTTTTCAAAACTCTGCGTGACTTATTAAATACCCCTTGGTCCTTGTTGCAGCAAAGTCCTCCGAAAATTAACCGCAGCAACTCTAGCAGACCAATCGGAAGGTGGGCATAGGCACTCAGTGAAAGCATCATTTAGAGATGCTGGACCATCCACATAGTTTCCGATGTCACTATGTGCTAGCGACAATCAAAACTGTTTCTACTGCTTGCAGAAACCCGTGCAGTGACAGGTTTCCTCAAAAGTGGCCCCTGGAAATTGGGAAAGTAACTGTTATGAGACTCCCCAAAGCTAGCATCTTTATAGGGTGTGTCAAGGTATGTCAATCAATCGGTTGGACTACTTGCTTCTCAATAATTACAAAGTTTGCTTTATATGAAACAACTCCCATGTCTTTTTGACTTCTAGCTTCAGTGCTTGGTTAATAGCGCGAAGAACCAATGCCCAGAATGGATGCACAATATAATCCATATCCAGTCAGTTATATCAACCTCCACTTTGTGTAGAGAACTGGGGTAGCCTACCAAGTGGAATAATATGATCCTTCAAAAGCTCGTACTCTTCGCTACTTATCTGGGCACCATCCAGAACCTTGTGTGTTAACATCCTCGTGCCTGTCATGTGTGCTGAGAGTCCTGGAATTTGACACACCGAGAGAGCATCCATAAATAAAAGAACAATCACATGCCACTGTTTCATTCTGAAGGATGGAAGCGCATCGATGAACGACATAGTCTCTATCAAGCGGGACATTCCTTGCTCCAGGAAAGATACTGGAGTCGGCAGCCTTAAATCCATAACAAGTCCTGGCAATGCTCGGGCAAGACAACCAGACAGAGTGTGCTTAATTTCAGAAGAGGGCCCATCACTCAAGACAATTTTGTAAGGATATGATCTCCCATTAACAGATAAAAACTCTTCTTGAGAATCTTCGTCGCGCCCATATATATAAGCCAGAGAAGAAGATGTTACCCATCCAAAAAGCGCCATATACATTGTTGCAAATGGCGATAAACTTAAGCTAAAGCCCTCGGGTGGCGGTTCAAACCATGAGTTTTGAGAATCAAATACCTCAAAATTAAACACACCAGGCTTTGTTGGCCATTTGAGTGGCACTGATTCTGGTTCGAGAGCATTCTCAACCATCTCGCTGTCTCCTCCATTCATGTGTTCTGGCAAGATAATGATCCCAGCTTCAGATACAGCATTACTGGCATCAGATTCACCACAAGCCACAACTTCAGCTGCTTGTTGTAAAGCATTTGCACATGCCTCTGCTGATGCTAAACGTACGGAACTGTTCATATCCTCCACAATCTGACTACCTGAGCTTTCAGCACTACCTTGTGAGTCACCCATCTCTTGAATATCACAAAGATTGCTATGGCTCTCATTACCATTATCAGTTTCTTTTTCATCAGCCCATGTAACATTGCGAGTCAATTTTTTTGAACCCGAAGACTTCAAAGAGGATTTGGATGTGGTTTCTTGTAACAAAGCATCTATTCCAGCACACAGCTCTTCTTCTAAATCAGTAACATTCATATCTGAACCACTTTTGGACACAGAGTAAGATACTTCAGGAATTTCAACCTGACTTTTGACAATCGAATTATTCAATTTTACTTTTGACTCCTCTAACATTGTTTTAGAACTCTGTTTAAGAGCAGAAGACTGTTTAGGAGTGCCAAGCTGATCCCCCATGATAATACTACTCGTAAATTCCATCTCATTCACTGCCTTGCCTTTCCCTTTCTTTGGCGTAGCACTTTTAGCCTTCAACCATTTCCCTTTTTCTGGAAGCTTCGAAGATGAGTCACTTTTGGGAACATACCCTTCAATTGCATTTGATGGACCACCAACCCAATCATCTAACGACACCCCTTCCCCAACCTTGGCATCCATTTTTTCCTGAATCCTTAACTCAGATAATCCCAAATCACCCTTCTTCCAAACTTAAATCTTCAAACAACTTCAAAACCTCATTAACCTTTGAAGAATTCATTACTGGGCATCTCTCATCTTGTAAACTACCCCCAAAAGCTAAACTATTAACAAGACATTCAGATGAACAACACATATACGTCTCTTGAAGATCATAAACCTTATGCTCTTTCAACGAAATCCGATACCGTCCTTTCCTGGGCCGCTCTAATGGTAACGAATTCTTACAAAGAGGATAACCACATACATTGGAAATCGACCTTTCAGTCACCACATCTTCATAATCCTTTTTAGAAATCAAAGACCCAGATGCAAATAGCTTGTTTTCATCGTGTATACCCTCAAGAAGTGCAAGCTGTAGCTTATGTACATCATTATTTGTAAAAGCTAAATCAGCTTTAGCCATTGTAAACTGAAGATGTAATGATTAATACTTAGCAGGTTAAGTTGAGTTTTGTATCGAGTAGCAAACTAACAAATCAAGGGACACTATAATTTTCTATAACAAATTAACACAAAACTATAACTCAGTTAGCGTTTCTATACGTGGGACAGAAAAAAGGATCATGAAACACAGAATTAAACAGTTAAGAACTGAGTTAGTAAGCAATTAGAGTATCTTCTGAAAATATAATGTCCAATGGACTCTAGCATCCCAAAACCCAAGAATCATCCCAAATCGACTCTTTCCCCACGTTTCCAATCTGCCAAAAAGTTCTCGATTTCAGATATATCAATCCATGTTTTAGCAACTCCGAATGACAGACCCCAATTTGTACCTTTCCATTTTAATCGTGTTGATATGCCTTGAATCATTTGTTTGCCGGAATACTACGGGGAGTCCGAGGGGCTCTGCCCCTCGGCGGTGGGTTTTCAGAAAGAAGGAAGGAATGTCAGCTGCAGAGGGTGTCAAGTATAAAGCACGAGTGGTTGCAAGAGGTTTCAATCAGAGAGAGGGAGTGGACTACAACGAGATTTTCTCACCAGTGGTCAGGCACACTTCCATCAGAGTGCTACTAGCCATAGTTGCACATCAGGATCTGGAACTTGAGCAACTAGATGTGAAGACAGCTTTCCTGCATGGAGAGTTGGAAGAATAAATATACATGAGCCAGCCAGATGGATTCCAAGTTCCAGGTAAAGAAAATTACGTCTGCAAGCTAAAGAAGTCCTTATATGGGCTAAAATAGTCCCCCAGGCAGTGGTATAAACGATTTGATAGTTATATGGTGCATCTTGGCTATCACAGGAGTCCGTATGATTGTTGTGTGTACTACAATGATACGCAGAATTTTTCACGTATTTATCTAGTTCTATACGTTGATGATATGTTGATCGCTGCTCAGAATAAATCAGACATTCAGAAGCTGAAGGGGTCTCTCAGTGCTGAGTTTGAGATGAAAGATCTGGGTGCTGCTCGGAAAATTCTGGGAGTAGAAATCTATAGGGATAGGAAGAAGAGAAAGCTATTCCTATCACAGGAAGGGTACATCAAGAAGATTTTGAGCAGATTTGGAATGTCTTCAGCCAAGCCTATAGATACTCCAATGGCATCTAACAGCAAGTTGGGAATGTACACGGTTCAGACTTATAAGGAGAAAGAGTACATATCTCGAGTTCCATATGCTAGCGCAGTTGGAAGTTTGATGTATGCTATGGTCTGCACTCGACCAGACTTAGCATTTGCTGTTAGTATGGTCAGTCGGTTTATGGTTCAGCCTGGGAAGGAACATTGGCAAGCTGTTAAAAGGATTTTCAGGTATCTTAGAGGTACCTCAGATGTCGGTCTCTGTTATGGGAACGATACCCGATGTTTAGTGGCTGGTTTCTCAGATTCTGATTATGCTGGAGATGTGGACAGTAGGAGATCTATGACTGGTTATGTGTTCACTCTTGGAGGTTCTGTTGTAAGCTGGAAGGCAACTCTACAACCTACGGTTACTTTGTCTACTACAGAGGCAGAGAGTATATGGCCTTGACAGAAGCTGCAAAGGAGGGAATTTGGTTAAAGGGGCTGGTTAATGATCTAGGCTTACATCAGGATCAGGCTATAGTGTATTGTGACAGCTTGAGTGCAATATGCTTAACCAAAGATCAAGTCCATCATGAGAAGACAAAGCACATTGATGTCAGGTATCACTTTCTGAGAAATGAGAAGAGAATTGAAGTGAAGAAGGTAGGGACAGCTGATAACCCTGCTGACATGTTCACCAAGCCAGTTCCTGAGAGCAAGTTCCAACATTGTTTGGACTTGCTCAATATCACAAGTCAATAGTCTGAGCCCCTGTCTAGGGGCATCTGAGGCAGAGAAATGTTCTGGCACTGTCATGGTGCATCTGTTTCTGTTGCTGGGAGGATTCAAGTCAAGGTGGAGATTTGTTGATATGCCTTGAATCATTTGTTTGCCGGAATACTACGGGGAGTCCGAGGGGCAGAGCCCCTCGGCGGTGGTCTCGCTGACCGGTCAGCGAGTCAGGGGTCCAGGGGGCGACGCTCCCGGCTGGGGGGGCTAGGGGGCAGCTCCCCCGCCTAAACGGTATACGTAATGTATTATGACTGGGATTGTTTTCCGCTTTCTAGTCGAATTAGGGTTTATTTCTTTGCCCTATATATAGGCATACGTTGTACCTAGAGTAAGTATCTTTGGTATTCTGCTCAGTAATAAAACTCTGGTTTCTCTGCCGTGGAGGTAGCTAACGTTATAGTTAGTGAACCACGTTAAATCCCTGTGTTCTTTATCTGTTTATCGTTCTCGTTTGATCTCTCGTTATAACAGATCGATTGGGCTGTACTATGACTTGATTATTTTGGCCCAAAGGGTTAGAGAATAGTCTCCCGACATGATCTTTTGGGGATTGTTTTTTTTTTCCTTGGAGAATGCTGGATTAGGACGAAGTAAACTTTCGACTTCCCTGCCAAAAAAATCACGCTGACGGCCGACGCTGATTTCCTTGGAATGGGAAAACACTCAAAACATGACATAGTATGGAATGGATTTTTGAGCATGAGAGAGAAGCTTATTTTCGCAAATTTTCACCTTGCCACGAAATTTTGCAACAAAGTCATCACTATGCGTATAGTTTAAGCCACGTATGATATTTATTTATTTTTCTATGAAAATCACTTTGTAATTAATTTTTATCAAATTTTTATTGAAAATTGTGTTTGGTAATTTCCCTCCAGAGTGTTTCTCCAAAAACACTTATTTTGGGCTAATTTTTCAAAACTACTCAGCTGAGAAGGTAAAAACTGTGAACCCATCTAATATTTTAATCGATGATTTTTTATTTAACCTTATTATTTTGTTCGAATTACAAGAATCACATTAAAATATTTCTTTTGCACGTTAGTGATTAAATTTTTAAACAACAAATTAGTATCATAATGGTAAATAATTAATCTAATATAATCTTTTTATACTATTGATAAAGATTGTTGTTAGTGCAGGATATCAATTTGGAGATTCAGCGGTCAGGATTGTTTTGTCTTTTATGGATTGATATCCCCTGTTATCATTGGTATCTTATTTTATCAATTATGTTTTTTGGAGCAATTAAATTATTAATTACTAGGTCTTTTAGGCCCTTACGTTGCATGTTATAGAGTGCCGCGGTTGTGTCATGTCAATATACAAATTAGTATGACAACACATCACATAAAACTATCGTGTTGTGTCATATTGTGTGTTGGGTTGTGCTCAAATTTTAACGTATTGGCACGACACACTTTAACTAAATGGTGGAACCAAAGGTAGGCTAGACCTGGATCTAGCCCCTCTAGATCTAATTACCGATGTTGTTTATCCATGAAAGGATGCAGAAATCTGTGCACTTTATGGGATAAATGAACTAAGCAACAACAATGGGCAAATATAAGTGTGTATAAAATCAACTTGTGTTTTCTTTTATATTTGTGCGTATAAAATTTAGTTATTTAATGTATGAGTTTCTGCTGCTCTGTAATTTTTTCTTTAAATGGGTGCATATGATTTTTTATTTTATTTTTATTTTTGCCCCAAATTCGAAATCCTTCGGTTCCGCTCCTGACTTATGAAAACAAGCCGTCCTTGTAATGGATTTTATGTAATTCAATCAAAATCAACTATATCCAATTAATTCCTCAAGTCCTTAACCCTGCTTAAATTCTATAAATTTTGGGGTGGTATCCGCTGCCCTTGCCTTAATAGCGTAAATAGAGGTAATATGGTGAACAACAATTTGGTCAGTGGGAGATCATGAAAATGACTATTAGCAGATTTTGTGTATGTAATTTTCCTACAGATCAAATCAGAAGGAATCTCAGAAAGGATGGTACTTGGAATCATTTATTCTACTTACTTATGGATTGTAGGGTTTTCTTAGCTATGCTAAGAGTCGTGTTAGCTCAATCCAAGCTGCAGCATTAATAATAGTGACCACCACATCAACTAGGCTTAGTTCCAACTATGCACCATAGAATGTGGACGAAAGTGTTACAACTAACAATCAACATGCACCGAGAATAACTTTCACCTAGTCTCACGCTTGAATATATATATCTATATAAGGGATTACGCGTGTCATGGTCAAGTCAAGTTAAGGGTGTAAATAGATAAGTTTGGATGTAACGTTGGCCAAGCATTAATGTGAGCAATTTACTTTGCTATAGTTTAAATATAGCCAAAGATAACTATTATGGGGTATCGTTTGGTTATAATCTAGTCCATAATTTTGGTTTGGTTTGAAATCTTATCACATCTGATCCCAGCTATAGCCAAGTCTTAGAGAAGGATACCAGGTATCCGTCAGAAAAATGCGTTTTACCGATACCTAGTATCCGTCTCAGAGGTGGGATGGATTCTGGGTTTCCGTCATAATATTGACGGCTCCTGGGAATCCGTCTCAGGAATTATATTTGTTTGACCTTTTTTTTTCCTTACATCTCTCTCACATCCGATCTTGGTCATCCATTACCATTAACGGTTCTATGTTCTCCACCCTCGGATCCCGACGGATATTTTTTAAATTTTTTGAGAACTTTCTCTATATATAGCAACATGTTTTTCCTATCAAATCATACCAAATCAATTTAGTTTAACTTGATTTCCTACTCAAATTCCCTCTAATTTATCATTTGTCTTAATCAATAGAGATTTTCTTTAATTTTCTATACAACTCAAAATCTATTCTCTTAATTTAGTTCAATATGGTTAATAGGAATTTTGTTCAAAAAGAAAATATTGATCTTACAAATGTTTATGTTTCTGTGAGTTGTGATGAAATCATTGGTTCTTAGAAAGCATCAACTCTATTTTGGCAACGTATTCACGAATTATTTGTATTGCAAAACGGAACTGTTTATAATAGGGACCCAAGTGCCTTAAAAACTAAGATGAAAGCAATCAAAAAAGACGTGAGAGAATTTGTGTCGATTCTTAACGTTATATATTGGCAAAGTAAAAGCGGTGTTTCACATAAAGATTTGGTAAGTTGTATAATTGAATGAAGTTATTTCCGGTTGATGATATTAGTAATTAACTGATGGTTTTAACTCTAATGTTTCAGACTCGAGCTGGTCGGGAGTAATTTCAAACCCAAACAGGGAAACCATTCAAGTATGATGCTAGTTATAAAATTATGAAAGATAATCTTCCTGGGTTTGATTATCAACTCACCGTCGAGCAAAATAGTACTTTTTTGCCAAACATTCAGACTTTACAGTAGCACAAAATAACACAAATGTACTACCTAATGAAGAGATTCGTTGGCACTACAAGCATATGGCGAGGCCCATAGGTACCAAAAAGGCTAAAAAAGAAACAAGGCTGAAGAAGGACCGCGAGCAAGGTATTTGCAGAGGAGAAATAGGTGGTACTTCAAGCGAGATGGATGAATCGGTTATCGATAAAAAAAAATGGAGAAATACTCGAGTATTTTAGACAATCACATTTAAGGAAGGAAGAAAAAAGAGCATAAACTACACCAAATTCAGATCTTAGCAACCCAGATTAGCAACAAATATTAAGTCGTTGCTAATTAGCAACAAAGGATTGATTTTGCTAAATTTGCAACAGTCTATTTCTGTTGCTACTAGCAACAACAGAGATTTCATACGTGCGGTTAGGTCGTCTGGTCGGTAACACTAGGTTATATTTTTTCACCCAAAATTTTGATTGAAGAAGATTATTCCACCCCTATATAGGCCGTTGCGTGTTATTACAAACCCTGGATCCTTATAACCCACACCACCACTTCACTTCCTCCCTCACTGTCTCCGTGACTCCGCATCCCCTCCACTTCCTTCTCGGTATTGGATGCCAAGCAAATCAAGCAAGTGACTAATGAGGGTGGCTATTGGTCTTGTTGGTGGTGCAGCTATTGCTGCTGTAACTATCAATTGCTTTTAATTTTAAGTCAATCTATAAAGGTGATGTTATTCATACTATTATTGATGCTAAAGAGCTGATTTGGAGTTGTTCTCCTGTTTTCTTAGGTTTGAAACTGGAGAAGGTTGGTGTTTTCTTAGGTTTGATTTGTATTTGTTTTATAATTCATATGTGAATATCAATATATTGTTTATTTTAAAAGGGATTGTAATGATTCATAGTGGTTTTGATGTTGAACAAAGAACAATTTGGGAATGGTTGGTTTTGATGTGGATGGAGATGCTCAGTCTTGTTTCCTATGCCCTTTTCGTTATGTTGAGATTGAAGTTCCTATGCTTTGTACACATCTCCAGGAAGCACATTGCTTCGACGTGAAAAATTTAGTATGTATCCATCCTTGTTTTGTTTTTGAAACTCAATTTTTTTAAGGAATAGTCTGTTCCAGTGATAAGTTTATTTCACTTTATAAGCTTTGTATTTTATACTCTTAGCTGATTTCCAGAAATGAAGTTTCTTGAAATGGTTTTATTCCAAGTTCTTGATCAGGCTTTGTAGGATAGGTATACAAAAACAAACAAACAAGATATTCATTTTTATGCCAACAAAAACGACTCACATCATAGAGTTTTTCTAGAGAAACTTGTTAAGTTTTCGAAGAACTCTATGCAGGTGAGTTGTTTCTTTTGGCACAAATCATGCTCAATTAGGCGGAGACTTTTGGAACCTTATTGATATATCAACCTAATGTGGAAATTATTTGCTAAGGTTGATGCAAATTCAAGACATTTAATTAGAAGTCTTAGTTGCAGGATTACGCTGATACTAATTGGCTTCTTATTCTTTTCTTATGATAGTTTCATCTGCAATGCTAGTAAGTACATAACTGTAATTGTATACGTATAGATAGCACAAATAGAAATAACAGTCACCGGCATAAATTGTATAGTCATAATTTTGACTTTTGGCATAACTTTTACTCTCGAAATCAATCAAAATTCTGTATCCTTGGAGCAAATAGCCCTCTTAAGTAAATGACTTAGGAATTTATGGATATACTAATCTCTAAATGACAACAACAGTTCATCAGTTGAGGTTGAAGTATTACTGAAACTTCAAATTGGGGCTTCTGCAGGTATTCAGGGTTTTGGTGCAAAACAGTACTCTGGTGATCTTGTAGCTGGGTGATGAATCTACTTATGATTTGCAGAGGAAATTAGTTAAGGAAGCACAGTCTGGTGGAGTTCAATCTTCTTACTCATTGATTAGTTTTTCTTCCCCTGTTTTTCAATGCCTCTTTCAGTTCACATAAACTAAGTCAAACATCCATTTATGAACCTCAACATAGAACTTTGTATGTCAATTACAAAATTTTGTGGTCTTCATCATCAGTAAGTTAGTTGTCATACTTGTATACTTTTCTCTTATCAAAAAAATCGTTGTACACATTTCTATTTCCTACTAATATTTTAAGTTCACATCAATTGAAGAACCTCTTTTGTTTTTTTTTGATAAAATCCAGTGATGATTCTCAACTATTTGTTATATCGATTAAAAGACATCGTAGTTAATTTGAATATATGTGGCATGTTGAATATGATTGAATCAAAAGTCTTGATTTATCAGGGTAATGCAGGGGACTGGGTAACTGCAGGGGGAAAAATGGGGTGGGGGGGGGGGGGGGGGGGAATGGATTTTGACTAGGTCAAGACTTGACCTTTGTTGTTGAAAATTTTTAGCAACGCTAATAGTCTGTTGCTAAATTAGAACAAGAACCAATGATATCCAGTTCGGGGTAGGAATATCCGTGTAATTAGAAACAGAACAACAATTTTAGCAACTGCAGCTGCCGTCGCGACCAACCGTTGCTGACCAAGATTCGCAACAGAGATACTGCCGTTGCTAAAATCTGCAACAAGGTGTTTTACAGCGGAAGATTAGCGTTGCAATCACGTTAAGCAACAACTTTGGTGTAGTGCGCCAAGTTCTTTGAAATTTGGTTTGGTAACCAACAAATGCCATCTCAATCACAATAGCAACAAGATAATGCAATTATGGCCATGGATCTTATAAACCTAGCCCCAAAAGAGGGAAAATATTATCGAAAGAAACAAAGTGATAGTTTGAAGAGGTTGAATGTAGTCACCGTCGATGATTCAGAGGATGATAAAGTGATCCAAATATAAATGTTTCCCCTGAAGAAGTAATTTAGTTTAATATTTTAATTTCCAGTTTACTTCTGAATTAATAGTGATATTTTTAATTTTAATGAACTTCCAATGTAGTGTTGTTTTAATTAATGAAAATTTTGAATTTCGAGTAATTAAATATGTCATATGAAAACTTTAACCAACGACTCTATTTTTCGAATTAACATCAATGGATATTTATGTAAAAAGTGATCATTAATTAAAAATTGAAATTACAACTGTTCTAAAACTAAGATATTTTTTCATTAATATATAAAAACTTAAAATTACATATTTTCTTAAAATTAGGTGATACTTAGACCTGGGTAACATAGTAATAAGCCCCGACAAAGAGATAAATCTTCTGTTATATCCCGGTACGAGATTCTATTATGCTTGCGGCTACGAAATGATGAAACGACTCTCCTCTCCATTTGGTATTTGCAGCCTGTGCCGCAAACCTGTCCCCTTTGTGCCTAGCGAGAAACTAGTTGTACTTGTAGCATAACTTCTTAACATGAATGGTCCTATCAGAAACATAGTCTCTCTGTAGTCAAAGCGTGGACCCCTGTACTTCGCGCCCAACTTGAGAACGAAAGATCCTGTTTTTATCAGATTCCAAAATATACCCTCATCCCGATGTTCTTCAGGAAGATCCAAGACGATATAATAATCCCTAACCCATACATTCTCTTCCTCAACAGACTTTAATCTTTCCCTTAGTTGGAATTGGTCGTAACCTTGTTTCTTGAGTACCTCTTTATCCATGACACTAATTTGTTTACTTCTCAAATAATACTTCATTCATGCCTAGACGTTGTTTGAATTGTCTTAAAGTTTAACCATTTCCAGGAGTGAAATAATCATTCTTTATTTTTCCATTATGTCACAGTCGATCTCTTTATCCATGACACTAATTTCAGTTACTCAATACTCTACTTCAAATTGGGCTCAATCAACATTCAACACCAATAAAATAGTAACAATTTCATTTTCAAATAGGCATTTGATGAACAATACATCACAAAACAAGTAATAATCATGGATTTCACACTATATCTATGTTCTAATGTTGTTATTGAGTTGTCTACAATGTAAATAATCAATCAAATATCAAAAATTTCATGATTATCAAAACAAATTTGCATATAGAACCCTAATGTAAAGTAACTTACCTTTGATGATTTTGTGGATGGAAATCGAAATTGAAAGATGCAATAAAATCACCAATGAGTATAGGGAAAACCCTTTATTTCACCTAACAACTAGAACCTATAACACCTTGAAGATCAAAAGGGGGTAAAAAGGGTTTGAGAGGGGAGGAGAAAAAAATATTTTTGAAAGTGTAGAATGAAGAGAAACTCGGGCGTTTTTCTATCTAAAAATACTATAGAGTTGACTGAGATGAATATCTCGCACTATGCTGATGGATACCAGGTATTTATCTCAGCAAACTAAACCATAGATTTTACCCATAATAATACTTTTTTAACCTCTTTTTCCTTTGGCAATAATTAAACTATAGCCAAACGAAAACCCTCGTCATAATGCTTGGCCTTGAGGCTGCCATGATCAAGTCAAGTTAAGGGTGTAAATAAATACGTTAGAATGTGAATTATAAGTTGCCTTGTCCGTATCAGAATCTGAAAGTAGCGCACAACAGCCAATTTTGTTCTGAAATCCGTAATGGACGTAGTCTTTTTCTTTTAAATTCGTCACCAAATATCTATCTAGATTCCGGATAATATCTGATCCTCAAAAAACCCGCACATTTTTATAAAATTGTCTCATCAAAGCTGCAATTTCCAATGGCTGGGGTGGATTGTAACAAGTCTAACCGTGTGATAACCGTGCGAGCCAATCCCGCGTCTATTTAAAATTACTTGGACCATGTCTTGAAAAAAGTTATAGCCAGTTATAGCGAGCTGGCTAGGTTGATAAATTGTGAGTGGACCAAATGGTGCCCTTTTCAAAATGGGAGAAATATTTATTAGCAGGACTGAGATCACCATATCTTGACAACGTCACAAAATCATCACTACCAACATATTGAAGGAGTAGTTGAGAGATGCGAAATGTGTTTCACCTAAAATACGATCGAGAGTTGTTAAAAGAGAAATTTGATAAATACGAGACTTAATAAAGGCTCAGTGTATACAGAAGAAAAGAGAGCAATGAGAAAAAAGAAGAAGAAAAAAAAAGAGATGGGTTTTTGTATAATCGGTATAAGCGGATTCAGAAAATTGGTAAGCACATTTGTTTTGGTCACAAAGATTTCATTTTTCTCTTTTCATCATACACTTGTTTCTTTGTTTTTGCTCATGGATTGGGTTTTGTTTGTTTTTGTTCAAACTTGTATTTTGGTTATTGGTGGGAATGACTCAAAACACACACAAGCTTACCTCCTTGATTCATCAGTGGAAAACAAGCCAGGGCGTGTTACATCTATGACTCGACCTTTGGAATCACAAAGCGACACCTTCCCATTTGGTGCAACAATCACGTTGATAACAGTTAAGTTGGATCTTGATTGATCTTACTCTTGAAATCAAGTAGAGCTGCTCTATCAGTTCTATGACATGCTTGTGTTGTTGTTGTTGTATGCAAAGAAGAAAAGGTTAAAGAAAAACAGTTCAAGACAGGAAAGGAACTGGTTTTTATGTTGGTTATAAATGCCATTACAGAGACGGTTATGAATGACATTAACAAAGGGAGACGAAGTGGATTGAAAATAAAATCAACAAGTGGTTAATTTATATAGCCATTTTGTTATTGTTTCCTCTTCTTCCAATAGCTATTTTATTGTTGTTAATTTCCTCAAAAGTATGATCCTGAAGAACAAATAGCACACAAAAATCAAATGAGTCTCACACCTTGTACGTTTATAAGTTGTCTTTGTATACATCCAGCATGATAAGTGAAATTTTGAATAAAACAGATTATCGAAAAAAACAAATCTATATGGATGCTTAAGTATCTAATACCGAACTTGAAAACAAAAGGGATGAATTGCACAAAACAACCTAAAGTGAAATATGCGAATTATATATTTATCAGTTTTCAAACAGCATTGTTTGGGCAAAAAAAACTATTTACCTTTACAATCTACTTGTGTCTGATGATTTGATTACTGCAGCTATCTTCTCCAAAAACACAAAGGAGGTACATGCAAAAGAATACTCCACCATTCAAGTTAGTTTTAGGTATTCACAACTAGTTCATGCGTTTCATTCAAGTCTTCGGATAAAACTTATCCAACATATGAGTTTTAAAATATCCCCATTCATATTACTTGTCTAATTTATGATTCTAAAATTTTCTAAAATCTTATATAAGGTTTATGAAATAAGTTCGCACCTGGTACGAATTTTCTTTTAAAATTGATGCCGGTGGTTTGGATTTAGGCCTTTAGCTTACCTTTACTAATTGTATAATCAATTGAAGGATGCAGATATATGTGCACTTTAAGCGATAAAATAAACTAAGCAGTAGCAATTGGCAAACTATAAGTGTATATATTAGTCAACTTATATTTTCTTTTATATTTGTGCAGCAAGTAGTTATTTTAACGTACTTACTCTGCCATTTTATTAATATGTGCATTTTTTTAGCACCTAATTCGAAATCCTCCGCTAACTGGCTATAAAGATAAGATGCCCTCGTAATCGATTTTCATCTAATTCAATTAAAATCCAACTATATCCATTTAGTTTTTATCAGTCTTTCACCTGTTCAAATTTTTACTCTGTTTTAATAAAAATATTATTATTATTTTTTCATTTTAATTTAGACTAAAACGAAAATAAAATAAAATAATATTTTTGTTAAAACGAGGGTTAGTGCCCCATGCCTTAGCTTTCATAGCGTAAATGTAGGTAGCATGGTGAACAACAATTTGGTCAGTGGGTGATCATGAAAATGACTATTAGCAGATTTTGTGTGGGTATGCATTTTTCCTACAGAACCAAATCAAAAGGAATCTCACAAAGGACGGTACTTGGAATATCTATTCTACTCCTACTTACATATGGATTGTAGGGTGTTTTCTTAGTTATGCTAAGAGTCGTGTTACCTGATCCAAGTTACAACATTAATAATAGTGACCGCATCAATTAGGCTCCGTTCCAACTATGCACCATAGTCATGGTCAAGGTCAAGTGGATGATATAAACGGATACGGATTAGTGTCTTATCTGCATGAGAATATAAAAGTACCACAAGAAAAATCGAATTCGCTCCGGAATCTGAAAACCGAACGAATTTAGATTTTTTATTTCGAATTTGTACCCAAAGATGTCAGATAATATCTGACCCAAAACCATAAGGTATACAGGTCATTGGTATGATTTAAACTTTTTTTGAACCTATGATTAAATAACTTTTTGCACTAAAAAATGGGTTAAATATTTATATATGTTGTCGACCAGCCAGCGTATCTCCCAAAAAATAATTGAAACCATTTAACTGGGTCGTGGATCCCATAAAAACCCGTGCACCTTTTGAAATTATCTCAGCCGTGCAATTTCCAATGGCTGGGGTGGATTGTAACAAGTCTAACCGTGTGTGAGCCGATTCCGCGTCTATCTAAAATTGCATGGACCATGTGTAGCCAAGATATAGCCAAGTTACAATGAGCTAGCTAGCTAGGTTGATAAATTGAGAGGGACCAAAGGGTGCCCTTTTCAAATGGGAGAATCAAAGAGTTTACTTTTCTAACTCTTATCAAAAATAGATTACAGTGAGACAAATAAATAAACATTTCTAGAAGTTTCACAGGAGACTCTGGAATTGTCGTTTTGTTTTCAAATGGAAAAATTAAACAGTTTACTTTTCTGATTTCTCCATCGAAAATTGATTTCCAATAAGATTGTATCTGACTTTTTTGAATAATGGTACTTCTGGCCAGGGTATCCTGTAAGAGGGAAGAGAACCTCAGCTAAGAAAAACTAGAAGGTCTTTAATTAGCTTTGTTGTTTGTGGCTAGTCTTCGTTGGGGGTTAGGCTATGGGTCTAGAAGTTGTTGTTTTATGTTTGAGTTTACCTTTGGCTATCAGCCTATCACTTTGGCTACGCTTAGGTTTTCTTCTTCTTTGTGCTTATCTTTTTGCAATAAAATTCTACACCTTCTAAGTTAGATAAAAAACTTTAAAAAAAATTGCTCCTACTGCTCGAGTATGCTTAATCTAGCAAAAAACAACCAACTATTGCAGTCAGAGCAATTAGAGATTAAGTTATGTCAGTCGAAGCAAGTCACTTGATTAAACACCAAATCGCTTAAACATCAAATATTTGTACTGTATGAGTACTTTTAAGATTCGAGAGATCAATCTGTACAAAATCAGCCTAAATCAATAAATGACCGTTCCAATTTTATTCCAATCACAAAGGAAGGAGAAGGGTTGATCTGTAGGGAGGAAAGCAGAGAGAGTATTGAGATCAATTCAGAGGGATAAGGGGGTTGATGTTGATGAACAACAGACAAATTCTCTTTTATGCTACTCTAGAGAAATCGCTCTAAATCTTCACGAGTGAAGAAGTTGGGTTGTTGACGATCAGTGAGAATGCGAACTTCATCGTCGTCTTGAGCATGACCCCTTGAAGTATTGGCATCAACAGTTGCTTCAGAAGTATTTCTAGTCTGTTCTACTGACGTCTATTTCTCGGTAAGAACCTCCTTCTGAGTTGTAGCCATCTCTGTTTGAGTCATGATAAGAGTTTCATGTGTCTGCATTAAATCGACGATGGTAGGAGGAGTTTGTTCATCCTTGCTTCTTCAGTATGTTGCTCAGATGGAGGAGGAGTAACATTGTCAACGTTGGTAACCATTGTTACCAGGAGTACCACATTTACTAGTACTGGCAGAATTCATGTTAGGAGTGGTTACTGAACCCGACCTAAGATCTACCATCTTGAAATTGGAAAAAAATGAGAAACTTGAAAAATTGATTTTGCAACTGAGAGATTAATCTCCCACTATGGTCGCCAAAATATTTGTGGGTGAAAACGATTTGAGGGTAAATAGGGAAATGGTGAAGAAGGGATAATGCTAGTCAGAGCAATGAGAGATCAAGTTATGCCAGTCAAAACAAGTCACTCGATTAAACACCAAATCGCTTAAACATCAAACATTTATACTGTATGAGTACTTTTAGGATTCGAGAGATCATCTGTACGAAATTAGCCTAAATCAAGAAATGATCGTTCCAATTTCGTTTGAATCACAAAGGAAGGAGAAGGCTTGATCAGTAGAGACGGAAGCAGAGAGAATATTGAGATCAATGAAATTGAATTCCAGTGATGGTAAGATGTGTTGAACTACTATGAGGACAAAGATCAGAAGTCTAAGTTTTCTGAGATGATATCTCTGTGATCATTCAAGCTCTTCTGAGATAAAATTCTCGTCCTTTGTCGATAGGTTGAAGAACCTATTTATTGAGGAAGAAGTTAACACATTGATCTCGTAAGTGGTGACAGTTGCACAAAAGTGGAAGAGTAGAGAAGTAGAAATCATGGTGAAAACCGACCCCGTCATGTGAATGGGACTTGACAGTTGTGCAACCACTACTCCCTTCACTCCTTCAACTGCCGACACGACTTTATACTTTCTCGTCGTGGGTGTATTGTTACACCACACGTGCTGTAGGCCGCCAAACCAAAACCCTATTGAATATCCCCCATGTGACATAATTGATATCTCGAGCATGGTTGAGTCTACTTTGTAGACGATTTTCAGTCATTGACCTAGCTAGACTGTCAGTCTTAGCATGTTGATGATTCTAGCATGTTGACTCATTGATAGACGAAGCACTAGTTGTATGCTGAGACAAGCAGTGATGCTTAATAAATTATGGAGTTTGATTAATATTACATTGGTAGTTGTGTCGTATCATTATGTCGATCCGATACACGAATGGTGCTTGTCGTCCGAGCCTCGAATCGCGTGAGCGCTTGGTTGCGCGAGCAACGAGTCTCGTAAATGCTTGGTTGTGCGAGCACCAAGTCACGTAAGCGCTTGGTCGTGCGAGCACCAAGTCGAGTGAGTGCTAGGGAATTGTAAAATATTTAGTTTCGTCAGTGTAGGACAAAATTGAGGTTATTTTAAAAATTGGTAGCGGGACCAATTGAATTAAATCTTAATATGACAAATAAATCATGAAAGATGCACCATGCCAGATAAAGCATGTGACTAGTGGAGAGACCAACTAGAGAAGAGGGAGAATCCTAGAGAAGGAGGAACGACCAAGGTGGTGGGACCGGTCAAGGGTGAGTCTTATCATGGGTTAAACACGAATTTGGTAGTCAGTAGGACTATGCTTCACGTACCACGTCGTCTCTATATAGCTCTGCATAACTATCTGTTTGAAGCAAGAGAGATTAGGCTTTGGTAGAAAGAACATAAGAGTTTCAATGGAAAGCGGAAACCCTAAAATAAAATAATATTTTTTGGAGAAAATATGGGAGTGGGGGACCGGCTAAGGGAGGCCGGCCGGTTGGTGCCGGTCCCACAATCGCCTTATTTTTTTCTTATTATTTCATTTTTTTCTCTTTTATGCTCTTCAAACTATGCTCTTCGCGCTATGCTTTGAAGAGCATTATTGTTATTTATACCCGTGGGTGTTAGTTTTTATGAAAATTTCAGAAATGACGTCCTTCAGTAAAAACCCCGTAAATTCTTCATATGATGTATTTTTTTGATGATCAACCCCAATTCGGAATCCTGAAATCGCTGGCTACATCCACGCAGAAGGATTTAGTTTTGAGCTCGTTTCGGTCATCAAACGAAGCAGATTGTAGTTCATCTAGGATTTGAATCGTATCTCTTAGACTGTTATTCGGAATAAGATGCCCTTTTAGTATGTTGTATTAGACAAATAGGGGAGAATATGTTGTTTAGAACATTTTTCCCCATTCCACACCCATTGTCACGTTTTTGTGAGTTGATATAACGATGTGTCAGAAATTGGGTATTAATCAAAATTAGGGTTTCGTTGTATTTCAACCAATATTGGGATTTTTTATGCAACCAACATTGGAAATATGTTATTCAAGCTCGACTAATCATTATCGGAGCTTTGGTTTTTGCATTTGGCGTGACGGTGACTTACGGCTCCTAATGCATCTGTGCGCAGGTTGTTATGCGTTATGATCAATCAATGTTATTCAATTAGAGTTTGAATATTGATGTAAAGTCATTCTAAATATCAACTAGGGAATATGAAGAGGAATTAAGTCGCTCTATAATAGTATACAATCTATCTAGGAGCATTGACATCAAATCAGGAATAAAAGAGTGTTCTGGATGTTTATTCTGAATAGTCAGAAAAACCATTTGGGGACGAACTACTATCAACAACAGTGATATTATGAGTGTTGCTCTATACTAATGTGCAATACATCTAGGAGCATTGACATCCAATCAGGAACAAAAGAATGTTCTGGATGTTTATTCTGAATAGTCAGAAACCATCTTGGGATGAACTACTGTCAACACCATCTATACAAGGTTAGGATTACCAAAGACATATTACCACATGATCTTAAGTTATCCATCCAACGTGGGACTAATCTCAACGGATCCCTATTAAAATTTCCCGTGGCCGGTGATGGAAAAATTATTACCGGGGTAATTGAGTACTCACGAGGATCACATAACTTTAACTGCTACTGATATTAATCTCTTTGCCCGGAATTGGAGAAAAAATGTCTAAAGATTGGACACTGTACGACTACAATATAAGCATGTCAAAGAATTAAGATAGTCCACAAGGGACAAAAAAAGAAGAAACTAAACATTGCTTTATTTTAGATTAGATAGCTGGAGTCAAAACTATATTGTCTTGAAGTGGTCTGGTGATTCTCAGGCTTCCTCTCATAGGTTAGTGATCGAATCCTGTGATAACCATAAATCCTAGACCAGTAGACGTAGGTATTAATTCGAGAGACCACCACTGTACTATGCAATAAAAAAAAACTACAGTCTTTTATCACCTCTATACTTCTGTTGTAATGGAGTTCGGAGGAGATAAGTTCCAAGCTTCAGTGCTTGCTTTATCGATTCTAGCATGTCTAGCCAATTTTTAGGCTGGTTTATTACATTTTCAACTAATAAAAATGTGCTTCCAACTTGCAACGGCAGTGGACAGATTTTCGACTAAAAAAGTGCACTTCCAACTTGCAACGGAAGTAGACAGATTTGATAGTTGTCAGAATTTGCAAAGTTAATCCAAGAAGGAAAAATTATTGCCTGCATCATGTCCTTTTATTCTGACTAGATTTCTAGCTAATTGTTGCATCCTATAACTATTAGCTAGACGACTAAAGTGTTTACTACGTTTCACATTTTAGTCCACCAATATAAATGAGAATAGCCCATGCAAATTGCAGCGGCATAAAGAACTTATAGTAGTATATATAGAGAGGGGGAGGAGGAAGGAAAGATCAAGCCAGAGATGAAGTTTGAGAAAGAGTTGAGGTCACAAATGGTGCCAGAATGGCAAGGAGCTTACATGGATTACACATCTCTCAAATCCATACTTGAAGAGTTTAAACTTTTTAAACTCAATAATAACCCACACCTTCATTCTCACCCTCAACATCATCATAACGGTGGAGTTGCTGGATTGTATAATGCATTCAGTGGTCTACTAATTCCTAGCACCAGCAACTCATCTAAAGTCGCCACTTCTACTTCTAACTTATCTGGTGGTGGTGCTGCTACTACTACCACGACAAACCGTTATCATCATCACCGTCAACATGGAATATTTCCCCATGAAGATGAGCCAGCCATTTTAGTGCACCGGCAAAATATATATGATCATGACTTAGAACACGGAGGATCTCATGACCGGGTTAATCCTGAAATATATGAGACAAAATTGTTTAAGCCAGATGAACAAGGAGGAGAATATGAATTAGCATTCTTCAAAAGACTTGATGAGGAATTCAACAAAGTTAATAACTTTTACAAAGACAAAGTTGATAAGGTTATAAATGAAGCTGCTGTATTGACTAAGCAAATGGATGCTTTGGTTGCATTCAGGGTTAAAGTTGAGCATCCTGATCAAGGAAAGTTTGAACAACTCTGCCAGGAAATTGCTAAATCTGCTTCTAAGTTCTCCTTCCTTTCACCAGCCTCCAGTATCACCAGTGCTGGTACGTAATCCTGGAAACTCTGATACCATATACACCTTCCGTCATAAGAAAAATGATACTTTTACTTTTTCAATTTGACTTATTTTTAATCTAAATAGAAAAAGTGAAAGTATCACTTTTCCTGGGACAGAGGTAATAGTATATAAAAATTTATTAGTTTAATTAACCTTAAAAATCGGCTTACAAAGATAGAATCGTCCAAAACTTATTAACTGCCTGACATACAGGATTGTACTAGTGGAAGATATAACAGATTTTATTTTTCATTTTGTCATAACAAACAAATGAGCAGAAATGGTGCATATGGATGCAATTGAGGAACTCAATGAACGAAGCAACCATGGAAACCATTCAGAAGAAAGTAAACTAAGCGACCATGTAGATTGTGTGGATGATGATCGATCTTATAAACACGAAACTGGTGTAAATGATGAAGATGCTGCAGCTATAAACAAAATTCTGAACAGTGTTACAATCAATGATAAACTCGGAACTCTGCGTTCGACTATTGAAGGAATACTCAATAAGAACAGAAATAATGAAGGATTACGGTTCAGCAGACAGAATTTAAAGAAAGTTGAAGAACAACTCAAGTCTGCATTTGTCAATTTCCATCAAAAACTTCAACTTCTGAAAAGCTATAGTTACCTGAACCTCTTAGCATTTTCCAAGATCATGAAAAAATATGACAAGGTATGTATTCTTTCCTCAAATTTTTCAAGCAAACAAGAGAATTGTGTCGTAAAGTTTGAATATTTAGCATTGAATTATTGATGATTCTGTTGCAGATAACTTCACAACATGCGGCGAAAATATACTTGAACATGGTTGATAACTCCTGCATCGGCAGCTCTGACGATGTAAGCTTTCTCTCATATATAATCATAACGAATCTCTCAACACTAAACACTTGAATTATATTAGACTCATCGAGGGTTTTTGTTATTCGAACACAAATCACAGGTGACTAAGCTCATGGATAGAGTAGAGGCTTCATTCATCAAACACTTCTCTAAGTCAAACCGTGGTAAGGGCATGCACATCTTGAGATCGAAAAAGAAAAAAGAAAGACATGCAACAACATTTTCATCAGGTAATAATAATGGATTAAAAGACCTTTGCGTTCGTATTCGTTAGAAGAAACACATGGACTGAAGTGTGGATTTTGCTTTATAACTTTTACTATTGCAGGTTTCTTTCTTGGAAGTGCAATATCACTTATACTGTGCCTTACTTTGGTCATAACTGAGGGCAATATCTTTAAGAAAGAGGGCCTTACTCGCTACATGGAAACCATGTTTACTCTCTATAGGTAAGTGATCATATCTAACACCCAACTCATAATGGTTTCCATCTAGTAATGTTTGCATTTAACAACTCATAATGTTTCAATTTCTTTCTCCTGCAGTCTGTTCGGATTTCTAGTCCTACATATGCTCTTGTATTCGGCGAACATATACTTTTGGAAACGTTACCGAGTCAATTATCCATTTATATTTGGTTTCAAACAAGGAACGGAGTTGGGATACAGGGAAGTCTTTCTACTAAGTACAATTCTTGCAACAGTTTCACTTGCTGGTGTACTTGCCAACCTAGACCTGGAAATAGATATAACAACCAGAAAATACAAAGCGCACAAGGAACTACTTCCTCCGGCATTACTATTTGTGAGAAATTATATTACTGAACTATCAGTTCATATATTTATTTGAATCATTACCTAATACTAATTTCTTGATTGTTTGCAGGTTGTATTACTGACAGCATTTTGTCCATTTGACATTGTATTTCGCTCGAGTCGTATCTTTCTATTGAGAACCATGGTCCATTGTATTTGTGCTCCTTTCTACAAGGTAATAGCAATGAAAAGATTTTCTATAGTAAATATCAGTATTAGAGAAAAAGAACATTAGCAATTAAGATTAATGGTTTTTACTCTCTTCTTTTTTGCTTCCACGGAATAGGTCAGTCTATCAGATTTTATGTTAGCAGATCAGGTAAGTAGTCAGGGTCAATCTCTTAGAAACGTCGCGTTCTACATCTGCTACTATGCATCGGGTGATTACAAAACGAGGGAAACCAGCTGCAGAACTAACAACATTCACAATTCATTCTATATCATGTTGGGTGCTTTTCCGTTTTGGTTACGCGCATTACAGGTTTGTTCCTTTTTTCATTTTCAGGTAAACTAACATCTAAATTATGTAACTAGACTTACTAACGTTGCCCGATTCCTATGACAACTGGGATTTTTCGGTGTAGTGTTTTAGACGATTCTTTGAAGAGAAAGACCAAACGCAAGGATATAACGGGTTCAAGTACTTGAGTATTGTCCTGGCCATTCTTATGACAACAGCTTACAGCAAGCAAAATACTACAGGATTGTTGGTAATGGCTTGGATCTGCTCAACTGGTGCAACTATTGTGGCTATATATTGGGATCTTGTTTTGGACTGGGGACTATTGCGGAGAAATTCAAAGAATCCTTGGTTGAGAGACAAGCTTCTTGTATCACACAAAAGTGTCTACTTTGCAGCCATGGTAATTTTAGATTCCCTGGACCCTAGTGAAGTAAAAACTTTACAATTAGTTCTAGTGCTAAATTTGAGAGAGATGTAAAATTCCTTTGCTTAAATTGGTTGCAGGTAACAAATGTGTTTCTGAGATTTGCCTGGCTACAGACAGTGTTGAACATCCAGCTACCTTTCTTAGATAAGGAAGGTATGGTTACTGTTGTTGCATGCCTAGAGATCATTCGTCGCGGTGTATGGAATTTCTTCAGGTATTCTTTTGTTTTAGAATTTTCAAAGTCATACTATTTATTATACCTCCGTTTTAAAAAGATAGGCTTGTTACATGGAACAAGCCTATGTAATTTGAAACAGAGGGAGTAGCTTTTATGTTCTGTGTTGCAGTTACAGCCAATGGGTTCAAGTTTCCGACTATATTTCTTAAGTAGTTCTTATTTTACTAATAATATGGTTTTAATGATTATTAGGATAGAGAATGAACACGTAAACAACGTCGGCAAGTTTCGTGCATTCACAAAAGTGCCTCTTCCTTTCAACTACGATGAGGATGAAGAAGATAAACATGAGTAGCTAATCTTCAAAACGAGAGCTTCACATGCCATGAGCAAGGGATATTGATATTAACCTCTGATAGCATGAAGAAGTTCAAGAACGGCTAGTTGGATGACTCACAATCTAACAACAACATATAGTTTATTTTATTTTCTGGATGGAAAATGTTATAAAACACCTTACTTGCGCGCCGATCCGACGTGCCAAGTAGATGTGGCAACTTTGATTTTTTTCAAACAAGTTCTTGAAGGAGGGCATGGCAACACAGGTGAAAGCTACAATTTTCACAAAGATACAAGTTTTCCAGCAAAGCAATTCAATCTTCATTTTCTGCTTGGGTATTCAGCTGGGATACACTTTCTATTTGGGATTATCCTCCATAAACCACCTTGTTTTTCTTTTTTCTTTTCCAATACCTTGTTTCTCCTGCATGTTCTATGTAATTATCTGGATATATACTTATCTCATTTTTCTAAGAAATTAACAAATAACACAAAAATTATGGTTTTCTTCGGAACAGAGGCTGTGGGGATTAGTGATATTAGTCGATTAAACCAATTTTAAGTAAACTATTGTGAGAGCACTTTTTATGAAGTCAAAAAAAAATTGACTCTGATTTTTGGGATTGATCTCTGCTTCTACCTCTTATTTTTGGGATTTGGGATTGATCTCTGCTTCTACCTCTTACAGGGTGTTTGAAAATATCTTAAGAAAATGATTTTAACTTTTATAAGTTAAAAAATAAGAAACTAATCTAATGACACAATTTAAAAATAACTTCTAAAAATAAAAAGATTAACATTTTATAAAGCAGAACCTATTTATTTCTGATTTTTCGGATTGATTTATTTTTACTTCTGGTATCCAAACCTACTCTTAATCTCTTCTCCAAGGTGCAATTTACTAAGGGCGCCTTCGCGTGAGGAGTGAATCGGGTCTCGCTTGCTTGAGGTTAAAAGGGTTGGACTAGGGATCGGAAACATAAATGCTAGAACAAGTGAGTCATGATTCATGAATAGTACAAAAACAACACGATCCTCTATTAACCATCCCCTGGTAGTTGATTTGCTTGTCTTCATCTTCTTCCTCTCAAACCAACTGTAACATTCTGCAACTTTCTAGACGATTCTCCTTCTCCATCCCCATTCAAACCCCCCTTCTTCTTTAACAACAACCATGAATTCTCACTCTACTCAACACATTCTTCAATGGCTGCTTCTCTACTCCTCATTTCTTCTTCTTCTTCTCTATTCTCTCCCAAGAAAAACCACACTACTACTTTTTCTTTCTCTAAAAAACAACCTCTTCTTCGGAAGTCATTCTCTCTCTTCTCCAACCCCATTTCAAGAAAACCTCCTCTCAGATTTTCTGTTAAAGATCAAGAAGAGGCGTATGATGAACCCTCTTCATCTTCATCCTCTGTCGAAACAATTTCTTCTCAGAGACACAATACAGAGGAGGAGGAGGAGGAGGAGGCAGAAAAGATAGTACAAGTGACTGAAACCCAAAATGATGATTTTGATGAAGAGGAAAGTAAACAACAGGAATTGGATTGGAAAACTGATGAGGATTTTAAGAAATTTATGGGTAATCCATCGATTGAAGCTGCTATAAAGCTTGAAAAGAAGAGAGCTGATAGAAAACTCAAGGAGTTAAGTAGTGAAACAAACAGTAGTAACCCAATTGTTGGGTTTTTTAATAGAGCTGCAATTGAAAGTTTGAAAAGAGAGAAAGAAAGATTGGAGAAAGTAGAAGAAGCTTTTAAGGCTCTTGATCTTAACAAGGTCAGTCTTTTTTTTCATTGCCCTGAAAGTATTTGCATTTTTTCCCAAATGAGAAAAAAATGAATAATTTTCATCATTTTGGTTGCAGTTAAAGAGCTGTTTTGGGTTCGATACATTCTTCGCAACTGATGTTCGGAGGTTTGGAGACGGTGGGATTTTTATTGGTAATTTGAGGAAACCGATTGAGCAAGTGATACCCATATTACAGAAAAAGCTCCGTGAAGCTGCTGGCAAAGAAGTTGTATTATGGTTCATGGAGGAAAAATCAAGTGACATTACAAAGCAGGTAATCACATCCGTATAGAAGTAGTAATTCATTGTCGTTGATATCGAAAGAATTTGATTTTTCATTTCAGTAGGAATTTTTGTATTTGGCTGCACTTTTAGTTATATAAACATGATGAGAATTAAGTGATATCTTTCAGGTTTGTATGGTACAACCAAAAGGAGAAATCGACCTTCAGTTTGAATCCACAAAGTTAAGTACACCTTGGGGTTATGTCAGCGCGATACTATTATGCGTCACAACTTTTGGGACAATAGCTTTGATGAGTGGTTTTTTCCTTAAACCTGATGCTACTTTTGATGACTATATATCCGATGTCGTGCCTCTCTTTGGTGGCTTCCTTACCATCTTGGGAGTTTCTGAGGTATGTTCTCATACTTGTCATTGTAGGATTTCTCAAATTCTGTTTCATATCACGTATCCGATGAATGGCTTGTTTCCCTTGGACTATATTTGTTAATGCATTGGGGAATTTTCAAGATTTTTGACTATTACAGGCCAGAGCTGAATCTTATTTTGTACCGTTATTGGATCCCCATTTTTCTCTTTTGCAAATCACCATCATTTGCAACAAATAGAATGAGGGCAGATACCAGATATTACTTAAGGAGGGCACCATGAATTATGATTCCATGTTATTTACAGTAGCTGGTTTTTATGTTCGACTTTTTGATATTTTGAGTTCATCTCAAAATTTAGGCATATTTTCAGTACTTGATGGCTCTGTTATGTGTTACTGAGCATTTCCTTTATAAATTGCAGATTTGCACGAGGATTACTGCAGCTAGTTATGGTGTTAAATTGAGCCCGTCATTTCTCGTTCCCTCAAATTGGACTGGATGCTTAGGGGTGATGAATAACTATGAGTCTCTCCTCCCTAATAAGAAGGCTCTATTTGATATTCCTGTGGCGCGCACAGCTAGTGCATATTTGACTTCATTAGTCCTCACAATCATAGCTTTTGTTACTGATGGCACCTTCAATGGCGGTGAAAATGCTTTGTAAGTCATCCCAAATACCCTTCCTTGAGTTATGATCCTGAATTACATGATTGTTTTGGTGACTAGTACCAATCTTGAAGTCTTGTATACCTCTTCTAAATCTAATATTGAATACTTGTTTATAAAAAAAACTATTTATCTTAAGCTTTGAGCGAGTGAGCATTACTAAGACAGTTGGGCCAAGTCATCATGAGTCAAAATATTCCGAGTTTCTGACTAACCTTTCTTTTTTTGTTTTGTTCAAGATTATCCTCGTGCATCTGCTTTAACTCTTGATTGACTGTTTGCAGGTACATAAGGCCTCAATTCTTTTATAACAACCCATTGCTTTCTTTCATTCAATATGTGATAGGACCTTACTCGGATGATCTAGGAAATGTATTGCCTAATGCAGTCGAAGGGGTGGGTGTACCTGTTGATCCCCTTGCTTTTGCCGGGTTATTGGGTGAGTCACCACAACCTTCAAATTTTACTATCATTCACTAAACTTTGTTCCAAAAGATGTGAGAAATGGTGAATGATTGCCATATTTTTATCATCCCAAGCTCCCAAAATTTCAAGTAGATTTCTTTTGAGCTAGTGTTGCGCGATCCACATGATTGCTTCTGTTTTATTCTTTCTGTCAGTGTATTGTCTTGGTCATTGGTTTAGTCATCCTGCTTGGTCTCTTCGACTGGGCCCAAACCCAAGTAGGGCTAATTTCATCTCCCCCCTCCAACGTTAGGCTTATAGTGTCCATTCATTCATAGACTGCAAAAGTAAGCAAATGGGTTGTTGTAGTATAGATTCATAATGTTTCACTAGTGATCAATCTGATGAGGCTGAAAATGAACACTTTGTGCAGGAATGGTAGTGACTTCTTTGAACCTTTTACCAATTGGAAGACTTGAAGGAGGTCGGATAGCTCAAGCTCTTTTTGGAAGGAATGTTGCAACACTTGTATCTTTTGGCACTTCATTGCTGTTAGGAATTGGTGGTCTAAGCGGCAGTGTCCTCTGCTTGGCATGGGGCTTATTTGCAACTTTCTTCAGAGGTGGAGAAGAATTACCTGCTACAGATGAGATTACTCCGTTGGGAGATGACAGATACAACTGGGGTTTTGTTCTAGCAGTCATCTGTTTCCTCACGCTTTTCCCAAATGGTGGAGGTACATTCTCAAGTTCATTTCTTAGTCAACCCTTTTTCAGGGGAGATCTGTAAACGTGCATATATTGTTTCATTCATCCCATGCTAGTTTTATTGAATTGTACAGTGTAGAGATTTTATTTAAAAATCTCAGGAAAATCCTTGAAAACCAATGCCCATGTAAAGAATAAGTATTTGATATAAACCCAAGATTTTGAATCAACAATCAAACAAATCTAGAGACTATTCTTAGACCTATTAGGGAAAAAAATGAAATTAAGAAATTACACAAGCATTAGGATTTTCTTCAACACTCTGGTAATAATGTGTAGTCATATGAGGATTATAGGCTCTATAAGGATAAGCAAGATCAACTATTTGATTACTATCTTCTTTCTTCTTTTCTGGTTCTTTTGCTGGCCCAACTGATACTATTGTTGTATGACAATGTCTTCTTAGTTTGCCTATAATAAGTACTGCATCAACGTCTCCGATTACTGTTAATTTCCTGTCTTTCATATCAATTGATACTGAATCAACCCCTGAAAGTCCAGAAACTGATTTCATAGCCTTCTGCTTGCATCTGTCGTCGTGTAAATCGTGGGACACTATAATTTTCTGCATTGTTCTTCTGTTAGTACTGATCTTACACTAATGATTGAGTTTAGTAGTGGTACTAATGAAGTTTAAGAGCACAAAATGAGTGTGAAAGAATTGTAAAAATAGAAAGAGAAACAAGAGAGAATTGAGGTGAGGAAGATGAAGGTTGGATTGATGGATTCCAAATTAGACAGGGGGAATGGAGTTTATATAGAGGGTTGTAAAGTGCCTAACAATGAAGTTTGATGTTTAAGCTTTTGAAGTGTTTCGTATAAGGAACTCGTATATCAGATTCAAGTGGACAACGCTGCAGGAGACTCATTCAAGACGAGTCTCTGTCTCTGACTTGGACTAGCGATTTCATACTTCTTTTTGTTGACTCCACTATTACTACATCACGTCATCTCTATACTTGACCTCACACGATCACACCATATCGTCTCCGACTGGACCCCGTATTGTGAAAAGATAATTTGACTTTTTTTTTTCTTGGATCAATAAACAGTTCGATCGATAAACAGTTCGATGCTGACGAGTTTCGAAGTATTACGATCAAAATTTCACCACATCTGTATAATCCTTTTTTTCTTTTTTATATTAGTGATTCTTGATCAACCGTGGATATATTCCAAGTGGACAAATCTAGCATCACGCGGTACTGTATGCGAATTTCCAAGTAATTTTGTCAACCATTTACACTCGGATAAATTTTTGATGGAGACGTTTTTTATAGGGGTGTGGAGGACAAATAATACGTTGAATGTGTCTTTCATATTAACTGATTTTAATAAATTTTATTTTTAAAAATACTAAAAGTAATTAAGATAACCAATTTTTATAGGGGCTTCCCGTCATATAGGGGCTTTCCATTCCAATAGAAGGGCTTCCTATGTGAAGATAAAATAAGGACACTAGGTATGAATTTTAAAAACCCCTTATCCATTATATTTTCATAATGACTAAACTAATCCTGTTTAATTAATATTAGTAAAACTACTTAACTAATAGATTAGGTTAATAATAATTAATCTAAAATATCTTATACTTAATCAAATTAAATTAAAATTTTCTTCTTTTAGATTCGGTGGGAAGAAAAAGTAGAAGAAATGAAAGAGAATTTTTTGTAATTTTTTTAAAAACCCTAGATTTTGATTCATCAACCATAGTAGTCAGGTATACCTTTAACTTAAACTCTTGGTCTTTTTATGACTCAAATTTGATGAAATGACGTAAAAAAGTATGATTTTTTTGTGATTCAGGGAACATTTACGGTTAGTTGTTCATCCTAACCAAACCGTAACCGTACTTTCATGGAGGAAAACCAAATCGTAACAGTTTTACGGTTGGGTTTTCAGCATCGTACCCAACCGTAACTAACAATTACGGTTAGGTGTTCATCCTAATCTAACCGTAACCGTATTTTTATGGTGGAACAATCAATCGTAACAGTTTTACGGTTGGGTTTTAGCATAGGACCCAACCATAACGCATTATGTGCATGTGTATTTGTTGCACCAGTTACGGTTGAGTTCGATTTTTGATTCCCAACCGTAATTAACGGTTAGGTTCGAAGGCTAAACCCAACAATAACTTTTCTACGGTTGGGTACGATGCTCATATTCTGACCTTAAATTAAAAAAAAATTGAATTACCCAGGTGAAGTACGGTTGGGAATTTACAATCGAACCCAACCGTAGCTAATCTTCAAAAAAAAGTTTATCTATCCAAGATAATTTACGGTTGGGAATTGTCAATCAAACCCAACCGTAAATAATCATCACAAAAAAATTGAACTACCCAGGAGAATTTACGGTTGAGAATTGATAATCGAACCCAACCGTAAATGATCTTCAAAACAAAAAAATTGAACTATCCAGGATAATTTACGGTTGACAATTGTCAATCGAACCCAACTGTAAAAGGGTCCAAGAATATTTCCGGTTGGGTTTTGATTCAAAAACCAACCGTAACTTTAGGAAATATGGTTCTGGCTGTTTTACGGTTAGGTATGGACTTGCGGACCCAACTGTAAATAATCAGTTGTTTTATTTTTTAAGTTGATTTCTCCTTTGCTTGGTTTCCAAATTGAAATTTTTGTAAATAAAACATGAAATTTAGCTAGACCAATTTAAGATAAAAACTTTCTCATACATTCTAGCTAAATTGAGATATGAATATTGTCGCAAGAAGTTATAATCCACCCACAAAAAAAACACCTAAGTTTGATGCAATTTTTAGAATCAACGTAGAGTTAAGGAGAAGGAGGAGGGGTATGCCGATAACCATGACGAACTCTTTTTTTGCTCGTGCTACAACGAGTACGAGGACCTGCACGAACGCCACGATAACGAGCACCAACACGACCGCCACGAGTACGACCACCACCTTGCACATCCTCGGCTTTATCATGTGTGTCTTCATCACTAGGTTGTGGCTCTCTTTGGCTACTATTCACACCTCTTGTATCGGCTCTACTCCTCTTTAAGCTTCGCACCGTCTCATCTTCGTTTGATTCATGAAGCTTCCTCATTTTGTGTTGCAGGTTCTTTTGTTGCTCAACCGTCATCACATCACCTCTACTTATGCATGGAGTCATAGACTCTGCCAATGCAAGTGCTTTCTTTTTCTATTCACATATGAAAACAAATATTGGTTTAGTCTTTAGTAATAAATCTTAAAAACATTAATAACATAAGTAATTTACGTACCAAGTTAAAATATGCCTTTTTCCAAACATCACTGAGACCATCTCCTTTGTTGTTTCCTTGACCCCTTTGAAGTATTCTCATAGATTCCGGATCAATATTAATCACATTTGGATGACCAAAATGGCGATACCAATCCAAGTAATCTTCTACGGCCTCTTTTGTGCCCGGAGATGGATTTACCTCCTCCCTTTGGATTTGGTATTCCGGTTTATGGCGATTGTTCCAAACCGCGACCGAAGGCGTTGGGATGTAGTTGAGCATGATGCTTGGGCCTTCGATCATGGAGCCATTCACACACAATTTAAAGGCTTCGATTGTTACCTTGGTTTGGACATAGCCATATTAGCGGAGAGTTCGACGAGGGTTGCACATCACGAAACCAAACGGATGGTACAAAGGCCCGTTATAGCCTGCCACGTCCGAAAATTGACGTAAATATTCTACTAATCCATCATCAACTATGTCAATCTTCACATAACGATCAAACACCATATCTTCTACGCTGATAGCATCAATTTCACTTCTCTTCTTTGCTATCTGTACTTCTTTACGCTTTGACTGAGTACCGGTGAATATGAATTTCTTTCCTGTAGGTCCAGTAAATTCACCGCTCCACTCCATCTTAGGAGTAAGGATCGAAAAGTGATCATAGACCCATGCCTATGAAGATAATAAATATTAATATAAGATAATGCGCAAAATTTTTTTTGAAGTTAAACATTGAAATTCCAACAATAAATTACCTGAAGAAGACCAGTATTCCCGGAAATCTCAGTACCTCTAACCCTCGAAGATTTTCTAAGGTTGGAAAGTAGGTAAACGAGGGTGGCAGTTCCCCATGAATACTCATGCGTCTTCTGGAGATCCTTCAACCACTGTAGAAAGTGAGCGTTGACCCTATTTCCTGAATTGTCAGTGAAGAAGATGGTACCAAGCATATATAGCAGATACGCCCTGGATGTACGCATAGCTCTAGTTTCATCTATGACGACCCCATCCTTTTCCAATTGCAGGGTTCCTCCAAACTTCTCCCTCAGACTACGCAACAAGATCTTCTTGGTCATACCTAAACCTTTCTTCGGAACTTCACCCGGTTTATCTCCAGCAGCCAGTTTAAACTCTAACTCGGCTTCTGTCTTCTCCCATCCAAGTGTGTCTTTAACAAGGACACGGATATCACTCTAAGAAATGTTGTTGTCAAAATTTCCATACACGGCTTTTCCATCAACTTGTAAGTCAAGAGTTGACTTGACATCATCCGGCGTTATTGTCATCTCGCCGAATGGGAGATGAAACGTATCGGTTTCAGGCTAATAACGTTCCCTGAAGTCTGTGCAGGTAACATTGTCATATTCCAACATAGAATTGGTAATTCCGGGAGCTAACCCTGTACCATTTACAAGAACACGGACGGCTTTACATTCTTCAGTTAACGGCCAATGTTAAGCCCTTTGACGAACCAATTTCTTCACGGCCTGTGTATGATCCTACAAAGAATAAAAATAATCTTTTTTAATCAAAATCATATTTATAACTTGAAGTTAAACAAATGGAAATTTAACAAAACAAGAGAAGTTTTTAGATTAATACCCTAGTCTCAGCAACTTTGGCAGCCCATGAATGCGAATAACCAAATAATATTGCAGACCTGTCTGGGGCCTCACCCCAAAGTCTTCCATTCTTCTTCTTAGGCAAAAACACGTCTTTTCCTTTGGGAATATGCTTGCCTTTCGATAAAGGTTTCTTCCTTGGCTTTCTTTCCTTCACTTGAGGTTGAGGCGAAGCAACAACAATTTCTTTACCTTTGGCTTGATCAAATCTCCGTTCGTCTCTTCTTCATCACATTCTTCCTCTTGTGGTGGTTCTCTAATAACAAGCGCACCTCCACTCACCACCGGTAGATCTTCGAAGTCTTCGAAAACATGGGATTCATCTTGAGGTAGTACTTCTTGTCTAGAGCTACCACCCCCTACCTCAAAATTCTTCTTCTTCTTATCGTTCTTTCTCAAGCCTCTATTATCTACCCCTAAATGAACTTTGTGGTGAGGGGTGGGAGTGTGATCAATCGGTGTTAAATTATTACCCCTTTTGTTCTTGGGTTTTGCCTATCCTTATTCCTACAACATACAATCAATACAAATTGAAAGCACAAGTTAGATAATTTCCAAACAATTCAACACAAATAACCAAAAATTTATAAATTCAGAATGCTTTAGGGTTGGGTTACACATATCAAACACAACCGTAAACAAATTTACAGTTGGTTTTGGATTTTGGTAAATGACATTCGAACCCAACCGTAAATAATCATCAATAAAAAGTTGAACAACCCAGGAGATTTTACGGTTGGGAATTGACAATCGAACCCAACCGTAATAATCACCAAAACAAAAATTGAGCTATCCAGGAGAATTTACGGTTGGGAATTGACAATCGAACCCAACCGTAAATAATCATCAAAAAAATTGAACTATCCAGAAGAATTTACGGTTGGGAATTGACAATCGAACCAATCGTAAATAATCATCAAAAAAATTTGAACTATCCAGGATAATTTACGGTTGGGAATTGACAATCGAACCCAACCGTAAATACCATTTTTTGTTTTACTGCAAAATATTTTACGGTTGGGTTCAGAATCGAACCCAAACGTAAACTTTCATCTTCATCTCCTTTATCCCGATTTACGGTTGGGTTTGGAAATAACTTAAACGTAAAATTTAGAAAAAACCAGTTACGGTTGGATTCCCAACCGTAAGTTCTTGAGAACTTATATTTACGGTTGGTATTTGAACAAAACCCAACCGTAAATTTTTTTGGAAACCTATTTTTTTCTTTGAAATCAATCATTCTAACACATTACGATCACAAAAAGGAGAAAAATAACATGAGTTATTGTAGAATCATACCTCATATATACCATTGGTTGTGGTTGGGGAGTTTGATTGCCTTTACCACCGGTATGTTCTTCAATTTCTTAATGAGTTCGGTTTTCTTCGTTTGATTGATTTTGATTCAAATCACTGCTACCTTCTATACCTTTAGTAGAATTTGTCATCTTTATTATAGTGTTTGATTGACGATTATAAATTTTCGAATCGACGATTAATCAAAGACGATGAATTTGATGGAGAAGAAAATGGGGAGAAGGAGAGTTGAAGAGAAGCAGATTTACAGTTGGGAAGAAGAAGAATTTTTTGTTTAGGTTTTAATAGGTTTTTTATTTAGGTTATAGAGTAAAAGGTAATATAGGTATTTTCTATTATCATAGGGTATCCCTTATCCAATACACTTTTTGATATTTTTGGAAACATAATTTTGGGAATCAATTAATCTGAAAGACACATGTCAATGTATTATTTATCCTCTATACCCCATCAAAAATTTATCCGGGATACAGAGACGAAAATCGAAAGGCAACAACAAAATTTTCAGGGTGTGCGTGTGCCTGTTGGAAATGTAAAGCCATTTCTAGAATATTCATAGAACCATAGATATTACTTTAGTAAAAGACATTTTGGTTGATTAATCTAGCAGATTACACAAGTATTAGGGTTTTATTCATAACATAGTAATATGCAGGAGGATTATAAGGTATATAGGGTATGCAATGACCAATAACTACTGGTTCAGGCTTCACTGTTTCTTCTGGCTTCTTCTTTGGTTCTTCTGCTGGCCCAAGAAAAACTATTGTTGTATAATAGTTTTTTTTTTCTTAGCTTCTCTACAATAACCACTGCATCAAATGTTGGATAAGTATACTTCCTGTAACAGATAAAAACAAACACAGAGAACTTGAAGATGATTAAGGGAGGGTTAGAATTGAAATGCATACACACTCAAACACAGAGAAGTGAAGTCGCCTGTTCAACAGACTGCCCTTAACTCAATATTTGCCAGGTACACCTTCAGGAAGATGCTGCTATACCCTTTCAGTGACAAACTTGAATTCAGGATAAAATCACCTGATACCAACCCAGCTAGCAAAGCTCGTTGGCCCGTTGTGAACTTAACAGAAGAAGAAAATAAGAATGTAAACTAGTGCGCAAAACAAAGCAGGAAGATGGTGAAAAGTCGTCAGGACAGTGGCTGCGACTGGGGTAAATGAAAACTTTAGCAAAGATGTTCTTTTATAGAAGAAGAAAACCCTTGAGTTTTAAAACGGTGAAAATTTAATTTCAACAATTAACTCCCATTAAAACAAACGTTAAAATATTTATGATTTTAATTTTCCATTTAATACAAACGGTAAAATATTTAATTAGAATTAAAGAAACGTTTTCTCATTGATGGGTACTCGTGTGCACACGCAGGCACATGCCAAGCACGCGCCAGCCACACGTCAGGCTCACGCCAAGGCTCGCACCAATGGTCACACCAAGGCTCACGCCAATGGTCGCACCAATGGTCACACCAAGGCTCACACCAAGGCTCACACCAAGGCTCGCACCAAGGCTCGCACCAAGGGTCGCACCAAGGGTCGCACCAAGGGTCGCGCCAAGGGTCGCGCCAAGGGTCGCGCCAAGGATCGCACCAAGGCTCGCACCAAGGCTCGCACCAAGGCTCGCGCCAAGGCTCGCGCCAAGGCTCGCGCCAAGGCTCGCGCCAAGGCTCGCGCCAAGGATCACGCCAAGGCTTACGCCAAAAACACACGCAAAAGCACACGCAAGCACCGCAAGCTCCGCAAGCCCGCGGCCTGCGGTGCTTCGGTGCGAAGCACCGCACATGTATGCATTTGCCCACTAGTCCATTTCCCAAGTCCATGTCCAATCCACTAGTTCTTTTCCTTATATAGAACATATGTGGTAATATGCATGAACTTGCTCCTTGGTTTGCCCAATGTGGGACAACCAAAGGTTTCTCATTCACTAAGAAGTGAAAATGGATGGCTATAATTCCACCCAAGTTTGGACTAGTGATCCAAACACCCATCAATCTATTTTTAGTAACAAAAATTAATTTAAGTAGTAAAACATTAATTTTAGTAACATACATTTTTTATTTCCCAACAATCCCCCACATGAATGACGAAACCGAAAAATCGGAAAAACGGAAAACACGAGAAATACCTCTTAAGCAAAAGGTGACCATTTGGAATTGAACCTTTGCTTAGTGAGAAGCACCGGAACTACTTGATGGTCAGTTAACGTGATGTCTTGAACTGCCATCGTTTAGTGTAATTCTTCAATAACTCCTTACGCGAGATATCTCTTAAATTGCTGTTAAGTTCACGCCGTTGTGTCCGTTTTGGCCCTGGACGTACCCCGTTTCTCAGAATGCTCTAGAGAATCAGCTCAGTTCTCATAGGAAGCGACCCACTTCCTCATTCAGATAGGTGAGTTCTATCAAGAGTGTTTAACTGCTACACCCCATTTCAATCTTAAATTGAAACTATAGAACTCATTAAGACTTTACTCTAAGTCATCTTCACTTGCAGTCACACTATCACGTCTACACCATAGGGAAGGGACAGAGAAAATAATTCTCTGATAGTGTTTAATTTTTACCCGCCACAAATTAGTTGTCTCATTCAAAACCTTGATCTTGGGATCTCCAGTCAGCAAGGTTGAGTATCCTTCATGGCAAGTTTTAATTGATGAGCTTAAGTCCCATCCCCCTCGATGCATTACTAACTACCTCCTTGGACAATCCTTTCGTCAAAGGGTCCGCGATATTCTCCTTAGACCTCACAAAGTCAACAGAAATAACGCCAGTTGAGATTAGTTGTTTTAGAGAATTGTGTCTTCTCCTTATATGAATGGATTTTCCATTATAGTTGCTGTTTTTAGCATTAGCTATTGCAGCTTGGTTATCACAATGTATAGATACAGCTAGCACAGGCCTATGCCAGAGAGGAATGTCTTCTAAAAAGCATCTTAGCCAAGCGGCTTCCTCTCCTGCTTTATCTAACGCTATAAACTCGGATTCCATAGTGGATCGAGCGATACAGGTCTGTTTGGAACTCTTCCAAGACACTGCTCCACAGCCTAGAGTGAAAACGTATCCACTCGTAGACTTAGACTCCTCTGAGTCAGCTATCCAGTTTGCATCACAGTATCCTTCTAGAACCGCAGGGTATCTCTCATAACTTAACCGAAAGTTTAAAGTGTATTTAAGATACCTCAGCACTCTGAAAAGTGCATCCCAATGTTCTTGTCCTGGATTACAGGTATACCTACTTAGTCTACTCACTGCATAGGCAATGTCTGGTCTCGTGCAGTTCATTAAGTACATCAGACTTCCTATGACACGTGAATATTCAAGTTGCGAGACTCCAGTGCCTTTGTTTTTCTTGAGTCTACAGGAAGGGTCAAAAGGAGTACTTGCAGGTTTACTATCAAACTGATTAAATTTCTTCAGAACAGACTCAACATAGTGAGATTGACTGAGACTGAATCCATTAGACTCCTTTCTAATTTTCATCCCTAGGATTACATCAGCAGGACCTAAGTCTTTCATATCAAAGTTCTCATTCAACATGTTCTTAGTGGAATTAATGATTTCTAAGGTTGTACCTAGTATAAGCATATCATCAACATACAGGCATACCATCACACAAGCATCATTGACAGATTTAGTGTAAACACATTTGTCAGCTTCATTTATTTTAAAACCACTAGAGAACATCACATGATCAAATTTTTCATGCCATTGTTTAGGTGCTTGTTTTAAGCCATATAAAGATTTTATAAGTCTACACACCTTCTTTTCATAACCCTTCACCACAAAGCCCTCGGGTTGATCCATATAAATTTCTTCATCTAGTTCACCATTTAGAAACGCAGTTTTTACATCCATTTGATGTATCTCTAGGTTATGGATTGCAGCAATTGCAATTAGCAACCTAATTGAAGTTATTCTAGTGACAGGTGAATAGGTGTCAAAGAAATCTACACCTTCTATTTGTTTATAGCCTTTAGCTACAAGTCTAGCTTTATATTTTTCCACGCTTCCATCAACCTTACGTTTTCTCTTAAAGATCCATTTACAACCTATGGTTTTGCTCCCTGGAGGTAAATCTACTATTTCCCAGGTTTCATTCTGAATAATAGAATCCATCTCACTAATAGTGGATTCTTTCCACCATGGAGCTTCAGACGAGGTCATGGCCTCTTTATAAGTTTGTGGATCAGATTCAACTAAACAGGTAATGAAGTCTGGCCCAAAAGATTTTTCTAATCTAGGTCTTTTGCTTCTTCTTGGCTCATAAACGGGTTCATCTTCTTCTACCGGCAATGAATGGCTAGAAGAAGGGACATCTAGAGGATCTACACGTATCACGCGAGATTCAGTTTTCATTGGAAAAATATTTTCAAAAAATGAAGCATCTCTAGATTCCATAATGGTGTTCACACCAATTTCTGAGTTATCGGAACTCACAACCATAAATCTATAAGCAGTGGTGTGCTCGGGATATCCTAGAAATACACAATCAACGGTTTTAGGTCCTATTTTAGTCCTCTTAGGTGGAGGAATAGAGACCTTGGCTAAACACCCCCACACTTTGAGGTATCCATAAGAGGGTTGTTTGCCTTTCCATAGTTCATACGGTGATTTTTCTGTTTCTTTAAGGGGCACTCTGTTCAGGATATAGCAAGCTGAGAGGACGGCCTCCCCCCACAAGTTCGCCGGTAGTCCTGAACTGATTAACATGGCATTCATCATCTCCTTTAGGGTTCGGTTTTTCCGTTCAGCCACACCATTAGATTGTGGTGAATAAGGAGGAGTTACCTCATGAATAATGCCATGTTGTGCACAGAAGTCTCCTATAGGAGTTACGTATTCACCCCCTCGATCAGACCTAACAGTTTTAATGGTGGTACTCATCTGGTTTTCTACTTCTAATTTATATAATTTAAATGCTTCAAGAGCATCATCTTTTCCTTTAAGCAAGTAGATATGACAGTATCTAGTACAGTCATCTATGAAGGTAACAAACCATTTCTTACCACCTCTGGTTTGGATTGATTTCATATCAACTAAGTCAGAGTGAATTAACTCTAAGGGATTAGAAACTCTGTGGACATTTTTCTGAAAAGGCTTCTTTGCATATTTTGATTCTACACAAACTTCACATTTATGTTCATATTCCAAATTTAATTTTGGAATGCAGCCAGATTTTGCCAATTTGTTCATTGAATTATAATTTACATGACCAAGTCTACCATGCCAAATATTCAATGAGACAACAACATAAGAAGAATCAACTTTATTAATTTCAGTAGAGATTACAGATAATTTATAAAGGCCCTCAGCCTTATAGCCCTTTCCCACAAAGTCCCTACCCTTAGTGATAATCACTTTTCCAGACTCAAATACAATTTTAAAACCCTTGTCATCTAGCACACCACTTGAAATGAGATTCTTACAGATGTCTGGTACATGTAACACTTCATTCAATGTGAGGATTTTCCCAGAAGAAAGCTTCAGCGAAACCTTTCCTTTTCCTGCAACTTGTGCTGCAGAAGAATTACCCATATAGAGTTTTTCTCCCTCTCCTACTGTCTGGTAGGAGGTGAACATATCCTTGCTTCCGCAGACATGTTTGGTAGCTCCAGAGTCTACCCACCAGTCCCTCACATTGGTAACTAAATTTACCTCAGACACCGTGCCAGAAAATTCATTTTTACTACTTTCAGCCAGGTTTACATTTTGTTTCTTAAAATTCGCATCTTTGCGTTTTCTACAATGCATTGCCATATGGCCAGACACACCACAGACATAACAAGCTCCCTTAATCTTACCAATAGCAGACTTTGGTTTTTGAAATTTACCTTTTCCTTGAGGGCCAGGCTTGCGCTTGTTGTGGTCCAGACTGAGTGAAGACACCAAGGTGAAGTTTGGATTGATTGATGCCAAATGAGACAGAGACAATGGAGTTTATAAACAACATTTGAAAAGTGCCGAGTGAAATTCAATGTGGAACTCTCATGGTAATCTCGTATAGTGGACATTCCATAGAGAGTTTTAAGACGAAAAACACGACATTGTACACTTAACCTAACACCATCTTCATTGTAACACACTGGTTCATTCCACTTTATCAAGACTTTGAACAAGACCTGCATTTATACAAGGCGGGCAAAGTCTTGTTTCGGGGCAGCCAAACCCAGGGGCATCAAAATATATGCTTGACAAAGAGATTTTCACGTCAAAATACCTTATTCAGTTGAGGTTCTTTTGTAATAACCAACATAGACAAGGGCACTCTTCTTTTCATGTATAACAATTTCCTAATGTTGCATTACGCCAATCATCCGAGTAACATAGAAAAGATGGTCATTTTTCATTTAAAGGTCTTCATTTAAGTTCTGTGCATGTTTTTGGTGGTCTTCACGCGCATTTGATACGGTTTGGCTTTTAGCTTAAACCAATTCCAGGCTAGTTACATTTTGCATGAGAACAAATAAGATATAAAATGATAAAAGATTTTTATCAAAGGCGAAAAATCCGTTGACATGGTTAGAATGACATTATTTTAATATTTTTTTTTATAAAATCTAAATAAAAATAAATTTGAAGCTAATTTTCTGATTACGTGTTTTTTTTATAAGCCTCTATATTTTTGCAAAAAAAAAAATGAGCGTATTTCGAGATGTATAAAACCATCATCTACCACTTTGAAAATTAACCATTGAAGATAAACTGCTGAAATTAAACTTTGTGGATGGTGAGGTTTAGTATCTCCGAATGCGCTCGTTTTTTGTAGAAATGTATAGCTTTATAATAAAAACATGTAGCCAAAAATTTAGCTTCAAATTCATTTCCGTTTGGTTTTATAAGAAAAATGACGTCAAAATATTAAGATAATGCCATTCTAACCATATCAACGGATCCTTATTATACATATGTTTCCAGAGAACATCCCTTTGTTAATATATGTAAGAATTGCTCAAAGCAAAACAAAACTAGATGGATTCCAGAAAAGAATATGGATAAGCATCTAGTTATAGACTCAGAAGTCTTAAATAAAGTTTGTCAATTATCTTGCCGTAAGGGTGGCAATATGAAAATTGAACTCGTGAATTCATTAATCAAAATAGTAGCTTTTTTTTTTTCTATAGACGACGGCCTTCAAAAAGGCTAATGATCTGCCTCAACAATTGGACGAAGCCAAAATGGAAGTACAAACCAAAACATAGTAGCTACATTGTTTTTTTCCCATTGGGCCAGATTATGAGCTACCTCATTACAAGAACGAGACTGAAAACAAAATACACAAACAACTAAAAAGGAAGAAAAGTTTTGAGTATCCTTAAAAATAGCCTTTGTCCTCTGATTACCATCAAAACAACCAGCAGAAAATTGGCCAATCAGGTTCTTAGCTCACTTTCAACAATAACATGCGTGAGTTTCAGCTGCACAACTTTCTTAAGTACTGCTCAAATAGCTTTAGCTTCAGCTTCTTCAGCTGATTCGACTTCAAAAGTGATAGACGCACGAAAAGAGGTTTTGTTCAGGTGATCTCTCATCACATACCCTGCTCCATTGCTCAATGAAAATTCATCAAAAACTCCATCAGTGTTACATTTAATCCATCCAAAAGGTGTGGGCATCCACTTATCAAGGCTAATGATACAAACAGATGAAGGGATTTGAATGATTTTTTTAGAGGTTAATAGCATGGTTTTGGCTCGACCGAAAACAGTAGAATGCTGGTCTTTCTTATTATTGAAAATAATAAGAATAGTGGCAAAGAGGTTATTTCTACTACTCCATAGAATGGTGGCAAAGAAACTATGAAGATCATCAGGTAATCTAGTGTTAGGATCAATGAGCCAAAAGAAAAGCCAATCATGCAAATAACTATCAATGAAAACAGAAGTATTAACACATAGATTGGATAAAAATCAAACATGACTAGCAAAATGGCAAAGAACTAAAGCATGCATAATAGATTTATGAGTAGCAGCACGGGAACATGACACATCAATTATAGGCATTCTAGTTTGCAAGACAGTTTTAGCAGGAAAAGCATTCTTGGCAGCCTTCAAGATGAAAATTTGCCCATAGTGTGGAATTCTAAGTTTCCAAATGCGCTTCCAAAGAATGTTACTTGAAGAGGATCTAACTCCTCTAAGAGCCAAGTAAGCATATTTAAAATAAAATCTCCCATTCTTTGAAATATCTCAAGCCCTCCTATCAAGAGTGCATAACTGGCTTAAGAGAATATAAACAATCTTCTTAGCAGAAACATTGTCGAAGTGAGTGTTTAGTCTAGTAACATTCCAGGTTCTAGTATCATGATTTATAAAATAAGTAAATTTAATAATAGGATCCTGAGGGACAAATGGGTTAGGCTTAGCAAAACTCAAATGTAATCCATTTATCACACCAAGGGTCAATAAACTTATCATCCCCAACAATCCAAGAGATAAAGGGTTTAATAAGCTCTTTTATAGTATGCATACATCTCCAAGTCCAAGAGCAATTGCTAAGACATTTAGCATTAAGAAAGTCAGTATTAGGAAAATGCATGGCTTTCAAAATTTTACTCAGAAGATAGTCAGGGTTTTCAACTGGTTTTTAGGCATTCCTAACAAGCCTATCCAAGTTGTTCAACTTAGTTTTTCTGAATCCCAGACCACCATCAGCTTTAGGGGAGCATAAGGTGTCCCACCCCAACAGATGTAACTTCCTATCATGAGGGTATAATGTTTCTCCCCACCAAAATTGACAAAGGTGAGAGTCAATTTTTCTACACAGATATTTAGGAATTAAAAAAGCTTTCATTTAATAGAGAGTATAGCTTGACCAACATATTTTACCAGAGAGGTTCTGGCAGCTTGGGAAAGAAGTTTGTGGTACCAAGAAGAGATTCTGGCATCAACAGACTCGAGAATATCCATATGAGTTTGAACTTTAGATTTTTGAAAAGATATGGGAGTTCCTATATATTTTTCACCCAAGTCCCTAATATGAATATTAAGAATAGAGGACAAATGATGCATCAAAGGTTCAAGAACTTTAGGACTAAATAAAATGCCAGGCTTATTAAAAGCAGAGAAAAGAATCATCATCAAACAAAAGGTGGGTAACAGCATGAGCATTTTTACAAACTCTAATTCCCTCTATTAAATCTTGTCTAGTTAAGGAATCTATATAATCAGACAGGGTTTCAGAACAAATGATATAGAGGTAAGGGGAAAGAGGATCTCCCTGGCAAAGGCCTCTCTCAGGTTCAATGAGACCAGTTGGGATACCATTCAAGAGGACATAATAGGATAAATTAGAGAGACATTGATGAATTAATTTGATCCAATGTATAGAAAGACCCATTTTAGAAATAACCTTTACAAGGAAAGACCATTCAAGTTTATCATAGGCTTTAGTCATGTCAAGTTTAATTGATGTTATACCTTCTTTTCCTTTATGATGGTTAACAAAGTAGATAACCTCATGAGAAAGAAGGATATTGTCAGATATACTTCTTTTAGGGACAAAAGCTCTCAGGTTTTGGGATATATGACTGTCCAGGAATGGTTTCAATCTATTATTAGCCAGGGTCTTAGAGAAAACTTTATATATAAAATTACATAGACCTATGGGTCTTTATTGAGAGACCAACTCAGCTAATGGGACTTTTGGGATAAGAGTTATATTAGTGTGATTAAACACCTTAATAATGTGGCCAGACCTAAAGCATGTTTATGTCATATCAATGACAGCCTCTCTTACAATATCCCAATGTTTCTGGTGAAAGAGGCCAGTAAATCCATCATGACATGGAGCCCTAGTACCTCCCATTTGAAAAACCACATTTTTAATCTCCTCAACTGTCAATGGGGTATTGAGGTGCTGGTTATCATTATCAGAGAATTTAACTGGGAGAGCTTACAAGATTTCATCTTGGAACTGCTGAGATGGAAGGAATAAATACCTTTAAAGTAATCAATAAAAGAATTTCCAATGTTGTCTCTATCAGTTAGAATATTGCATTAGATTCTTTTATCCAACTAATAACATTTATTTTTCTCCTAAACAGGTGGATCTATGGAAATTGGGAGTATTGCAGTCTCCTTCCATGAACCAAACTTCTCTTGATTTATCCTTCCAATATAGTTCCTTAAAACTATAAAGATAGGTCAATCAAGCGAGTCAGGAAATAGAGTTGGAATTTGTGGGATTAGAGGTTTGGATCTGAGCGAAATCATCTCTAGTGGTAGATATATTAGTTTGAATATTACCAAAAGAGGATTATTCCATTCCCTTAGACCTCTCTTAGTATTTAAAAGCTTAGCTCTTAACTTAAAGGCAGTAGACCCAATAATATTAGCAGACTAAGAGTTGGCAATAATGTCCCTACAAGTTGGGTTTTCAATCCACATAGCCATGAAATGAAGGTTTAGCATGTTAATGTCTTCAAAATTAAAGCTTATATGCATGGGAGAATGATCAGAAGAGTCTCCAAGAAGATTATTAACGCAAAATTTAGGGAACAAAGATTCAGCAACCTGGTTAATAAGGAACTTATCCAGTCTCTTAAGAATAAGATTAGTTCCAGATTGCATGTTAGAGCAAGTGAATCTAGGACCAGAAAATCCAGGATCATCCAAAGCAAACACATCATAGAAATTTATGAGATTATAAACATCATCATCATTAATCTCGTAGCCACATTTTTATCTTCAGGTCCCAACAGAGCATTAAAATCTCTTACATAGAAAAAAGCTTCACTTGGAGGGGTAGGGGTTTGATTACACTGGTCAGTCCAAAAATCTTTCCTAAAATTGTGATTAGGTTCACCATGGGTGAAATGAATGTGACAAGGTTTTAAAATGTATGATATAATTAGTCATTACATGGATGCCCCTAGAATTAGAGGATAATATGTTTAGGTCAATTCCTTTTTTCCAAGATAAAACTAAACCACCACTTCTTCCAATCTAGGGAACATTAAAAGCACAAGGAAATCTCATATTTTTCAGTTTTCTAAAAGTTGTGTCTTTCTTCATCTTAGTTTCAGAAAAGAAAACAATGTCTGGGTTTATGTTTTTAAGTAACAGATTGAGATCCTTATTGGAAGATTTTTTCCTAATCCTTTAACATTCCACACCAACATGTTCACATTAATAATAGGAAATTGATTGATGGTATTAAGAAGAGTGTTCTCATGATCAAAAATAGCAGGGGAAGATGTGAAATTTACCTGGTTGGTAGAGTCAGAACTACCATTGAGTTGAGTACTTGTTGAATCACCACTTGGGAGAGAATTATGGGTTCCATTAAAGTCCTGGTTAGTAGCCTATTGGGGAGAAAGATTATAAACATTATTGTTAGCAGACGAAGTACTAGTAGCCTCATTAAAACTTCCAAAAGGGTTACTTAGGGTATGAATTGGGGTGGGAGAATTTCTTTGACTTAGGGAAAGGAGATTACCCAAATTGTTGATTGGAGGACAAAGGTTATTGTAGTCTGGTTCAGAGGAATTATGAGTTTCTGGTGGAACAACCACAGTGCTGGCCAGAGAGGGTTTTGAAGCTCTGCTATGTTTTCTGAGCTCAACTCTAAGATTGATTTTTTTTTTTGAGGTTAGAAACGGCATCATGCTCATCAGCCAAGGATACAACTTCTTCTCTTGATAATATAGAATTTTGAGTTGAACTAGATAAAACAGCTCTTAAAGCGTCTAGCTGAGTTAGAAGTACAAATCGGACCCTGTTTACCCAATCCAGAAACATTAGAAGGAATAGGACCAAGGCTAATAACATGATCAACTTGTTGATTCAGTTAACATTGTTATGTTGAAATAACTGTAGTAGAACTTGAAGAGTGATGGGCTAAAACCGAACCTACATCATAGATTTTCAATGGGCCAGTTCTAGAGTTTAAAGGTCCCATACTGATTTTTCTCATGAGGATATCCTCTTCAGTAGATTAAGAATGTTGAGCTACAACAACAGATTTTCCTTTGACCATATTAACTTGAAGCATGTTGTCTCTTGAATATCCATGACAATATCCAGATTAATCTTTGTCGGAACATCAAGAACAGTAGCATGAACAGAATCATTAGAAATAACTTGTGATTGAGGAGGCATCAATCGAGATACTCTTGGAAGAGTATACTTAGAATTAAAAGAATGACTTCCTTCACCTTGAGGGAACCTTTGTTTCGCTTTTTATTTTGGGACAATTAGTTTCTTTATGAACAATGATACGGCAAGATGTACAAAAGAATCTGTGGAACATGAAGTATCTGCATTCAATGAGAAAAGGTTTAATTCTACCCTAGTAACAAGAGGAATACCCGTTGGGAGGGGTTTTTGAACTGGAACTCTGACGCAAATCTTAACATTTTTCTTCAGAGGATGATTACCATATGGGTCCTTAGTCCACTGAATGTGGTGATTGTTGGTGTTTGGATTAAAGGTCATTAGGAGCAAATGTAGTGCAGTGGGAGCAAGAGTTTCACTGCACACATGTCCAACCATGCACCACTTCCAGCTACTATCATTCTATGATTGGACAATAGTTTTGTCTATAAAAAGAGGTTCAGTGAGTAGAAGGAAGATTTATGGGGAGGGTGAGTTTTTTTGCCATTTGAGAGGAAAGGTTATGAATTTCTTCTTTATCCGAGATGGGTTTCAAAGGAGATTGTTGATTTTCCATAACACAAAGATATAGATGGAGAATATTAGGTTGGTAGAGTGTGTTGATTTCCTTTGAATAAATAAGTGGTTGGTATAGGTTTATACATGTGCAAGTGAATGAGACAATACCAAGTCTGGTATCCACACGTGCTGTAAAAAGGACCTTACAGGTTAAAGTTGATGGAGATACAAAAAGTATTCAAATTCGAGGAGTCAACTTTAATAATAAGAGGAAATTTAAAATGTAAAAGTGTGTCCTCATAAGGGAGGAACGTATGAATTTGAATAACAACAATTATCTTGTGGTCCATAGGCTTTCCCTAATCATATTGAGATCTATCTTTGCAGACCTTAATATTTTGTGTGATGTAGAACTTTCTACACCATATCCCACAAGTGTAATGTCAGAATTTCATTCTTCATGTGGCACAGGAGAAACAATAATGAATGCATTTGTCTTCTAGCCAATAGTTAAATCCAT
>JAJJMC010009737.1:98421-120702 GCA_023531435.1 Papaver californicum
GTCGTTTACACCACATGGCACATGCATTGCGGTAACAACCGCTTACTTGGTAAAAAGGAGTATCATGGTTAATGGGCCTTAAAATACACATCGGGTTTTGGATATATCAACATATCCACTTGAGGGTATCATCGTGTAAGAAAATCCTATCTTACCAAAGGCATATAAAACAAAGTAAGCTAGGAAATTTTGACGCCATATACGCATTAATATATATACCCCCGCTCTTAATATATGTTTTAGTTAGGATTTTAGTTTTATAGAACTTGCCAACAACAAATACTATTTCTTCCTCCTGCCACAACAATGTCAAACACTCCAGATGAGATGCTCCAAGAGATCTTCATAAGATTACCGGTGAAGTCTCTTTTACGATTTAAGTGCGTAAGTAAGGCTTTGTGTTCGTTAATTTGTAGCCGTACTTTCATCAATATGCACCATAATCTTATAAGTAACATAGAAAAAAATACTAGTCTTCTGTTTTGCAAGAGCGAATGCGTATATTCAACAGATTATAATTCAATATCATCGGTATTGCCATTGTCGACGTCGACACAATTAACAATGTGTGAATGTGATGAATTTACTAAGCGGATTGATTACCCTTTCGAATCTCAAGCTGATTACGTAGTTGATTTTGTTTATGCCTGCAATGGCTTGCTTTGCATATCTTTTAGTAATAAGGGACTCAGTCAAGACCATAAGGATGAAATACATCTTTGGAATCCATCAACTAACGAGTACAAGAAAATACCAGCTGCACCTTAAAAAACATTCCGCAGGTTGGACTTAGGTGTATACGGGTTTGGTTATGACGACTTTGTCGACACTTACAAATTGGTACGGGTTATCGATTTCAATGGTCGTTCAGGACCGGGTAGTTCTAAAGTTGATATATATACATTAAGCTCAAACACATGGAAAAACATTCAAAATATATCTTACTTTTTCGAGTATGGTTACACATGTTATCAAGGAGTACTCTACAAAGGAGCTCTTCATTGGCATGCAGTTACCATTGGTCAAAACCGTAAAGTGCGAATCTCTTTTGATATCACGAATGAGAGTTTCAATGAAGTTGCACTACCAGAAAAGCGTATGCCATATCCAGAAGAACCTTTGGAAGATGATATGTACGAGATATGTTCCAGAGTGGTGGGAGGTTGCCTTTGTGTACTTTTTCATGTTCTTAATGTTCGGGTTGATTTATGGATGATGCAGGACTATGGAGTAAGAGAATATTGGGCGAAAAGTTACTCTATTACCCACGAGAGTGTCATAGCTGCAAACGACCATTATTTAGCATCGTTTTGGAGTCTCAAGAATAATGAGATTTCAGTGAGAGGTGATATGAGTTTATTCAATATGACCCGAAGAATAAAACATATAAGAAACTGCTGCTGCCTGATATATTACAGGAGATTCGTATCGTAGTAATAGGGAATTATGTCCCTAGCCTAGTTTTGCTTAACTAATTAAGGTACGTAAGTGGAATGACGATGGATAAGGGTCCGTCGGATAAATAAAACGAGGTACAATCTCGTAGTCACTTTCCTTACACTTTGTTCTCATTGATTTTGTTGTGAATTTATCTATTTGCATTAGGCAATCCCAACTACAGCTCTTTGATTCTTATTCTTAATTGTATACTACCTCAGTTATCGGGAGTTCAAAATGCGTGTATGACGAACCAAAGATTTTAGTAGGAAGATGCAACAAAATCTTTTAAAATAGCTCAGCTGGTTAGAGCGTGTCGTTGTTAATCACAAGATCGGAAGTGAGGTTCCAACCCCATAAGTGGGCTAAAAATAAATAGACTATAGTCCACATTAATTAAGTGGGCTAAAAATACAATAAGCTGGCTGAAATGCTTGATATAAGTGGACTAAAAATAAAATTTCACAAATTTTACATGGTGAAATAATGTTGGGTCAGAAATAGAAACGCGTTATAGCCTAGGTTAGTCCCTTGTTAAAGCTCATCCCAGGGTCACATGATTTTTATCACCTTACCTCGTCAACACTTCAAACAATATAATTCTTAATCTCATCCTATGTGGTTAATCTCGGTCGTTTCGTCGAAATTATCAGTCTCGGTCTTTAGCCGAAACGGCAGAGATTAAGATTTTGCCGACAATCTCACCAAGATAAAACTGTCACGGTTTCTCGGTCACGGGCGAGACGAGATCGAAACCCGACATTCATTACATATTCTCACCAAAATACGTTTGGATACCACTTAAAAAATTATTTTTTGGCTTTTAAAAAAAAAAAAAATTAAAGAAGTAGAAGATACACTAGGAACGAAATTTGAAAATGACTTCTCAAAAGAGTTAACTTTGAAAGCAATTTTTTTTGCTTCGACTTCTAGGACTGACTTCTGCTCCGTGTCCAAACGGAATGCAAATGCCTTCTTCAAATCCCCCTCTCTCGGTCAATGCAAATGCCTTCTTCATTTGTCCTTCAAAATCCCCCCTCTCGGTCTTTCTAATCTCCACTCTCCAGCTTCGGGCATAGAATAATGTTCTTGGTTTCCCTTTTCAAAATCAAACATAAACCCTAACTTTTTCTCTTTCACTATGTAAGAAATTAGAATTTGAATTCGAAGAAGCAGCAGCAGCAATAATGTCAAGCATTCCGGAAGAGATCTGCCATGAAATCCTCTTAAGGTTACCAGTGAAATCTGTACTTGTATGTAAGTCTGTTTGCAAGAATTGGATGCCCTAATCTCTACCTCGGATTTTGTTAAATTGCACCTTAATCTTACTGTCTCAAAGAATAACTCTGGTCTCATGCTTAGATGTAATAATAGCATTAGTTTCGTTAATGGGATTTATTCCATAAGCTGTGATTCATTATTGAGGGAATTTGATAATGTTGCTGTTGAAATGGATTATCCCGTGAAATCTACATGCTCTTTAATTCAGTTGGTGGGTACATGTAATGGCATTGCTTGCCTAATACTTCATGGAAGTGATGAGGAGCAATTCATATGTCTTTGGAATCCAGCAACCAAGGAGTACAGAAAAATACCCAAATCACCAAATGAAGATATAGAATTGTTGGATCGTATGACTGAAATGTATGCATTTGGTTATGCTAGCAAGATTGACGATTACAAGTTAATAAAACTTGTACGCTTGTATGGACATAGAGATAGTATTCTCAATATTTACAGTTTAGGATCGGATTCATGGGGAATTGTTCAATTCATCCCTTATATGGTTCCTCTTAGTGGAGTGCCTGGGATGCTTGTAAATGGAGCTCTTAACTGGTTAGGCAAAACCCAGCACCATTCTGAAGTTATATTTGCTTTGGAGTTGAGTGACATGACATTCCAAGAAATACAACCACCAAACGAACCCTTTGAGAAAAGAAGTTTGCTTCAAAGTGTGGGAGTGTTGGAAGGCTTCCTTTGTGTACTTGTTGCTATTATGGAGCCTGTTGAGGTTCTGTTTGAATTATGGGTGATGCAAGATTATGGAGTCCAAGAATCTTGGAATAAATATCATATCATTAAGAATGAGAGAATCATGTACGACTACTCCTATGTTAGGTTTATGGGATGTTTCAAAACTGGTGACATTCTACTGGTGGCTTGCTATGATTTGGTTGAGTTAGTTTTATACGATTCAAAACAGGGAAACTGTAGAGTGATAAATACGAAGTTCAAAGCTCTCGGCGATGCAGAAAATTATGTTGAAAGCCTAGTTTCGCTCAACTCTGGTACTTATGTGAGAAGAACAGCATGAGTATATGCATTAGTCTTTGTGATGTATCTTTTGTGAGTCTGCAACTGTGCTAGTTAACAATGAAACTTTGAGAAAGTTACAAAAATGAGGTAAAGTGTTGCAATATTGAATTTAGTAGTTACCATGTTTACTTTTTGGGAACCCTTTTTTATTATTAATGTAATGGGAATGAAAAGTGTAATTTGTATCAAAATTCTAAAGCAAATATCACTGATCGCAGTCTTGATGATATGGTTGTGGGTTTTTGGTCTTTTCATAACCTTAAGAATTTGTAATGTAGGATCATGGAGCTCATGCAAAACTTTAATTCAAACAGATATGTCCGTGAACATTTGCTTGGATGCATTATCATTGGCAGCTTACTAACAATGTTTTTGAATTGTTCATGCTTATTTGAATCTTCCCTCTAAAATTATTCCTGTTACTATGAAGAGATCTAGTAACATTGGAAAAGCCCTTGCGCAGGGTGATTGCCTGCTTGGGTAATTTAGACTTATTGGGTTCAATGTGTTTGTCAAGGGTGCATATGATCTATGTTGATATGTTTTTATTTGATTTGACTGGCGGGTTGAATATTAATCCGGCTACCTCGCCTCGAAGGTGACTGACCCAGATTTGGAGGTCCTCTGGGAGAGCTGGTGGTGCACCAGCAGAATGCATGCCACAATTTAAGGTAAAGTTTGATTGTTTAACCTTATAAAAGAGCATTCACTAGTGTTTACAACCTTATCTCAGAAAAATTATTTCCATGTATTGATTTGTTATTTCTGATTGAAAATAGAAATTCACAGGTTAGAATTATTTGGTTTCCTTGAATGATTAAATATGTGGTTTCAACTTTCACCTACACAGAAGGAAAATCATGAGACTGTGGCCATTGTACTTAGGCCTGTTGACGGTTGGATTAGGTGACTTTCATATGCATTGAACTTAGCATTGTATTTGATTAGCCAGACTTCTTTCTCTATCGTTCAATGTTGTTTTCATGATAAACCTGCATTGGCAGACATTGGATGTGTTTATTGTGCAGAGTGATTCTAACTGTTCTCATTGCCTGTCATTCGACAAACTTGCCTGTCTCCTTACCTTATGTTGTTTCCTCTTTGACCTGTCATGTGGTGCACTTCCCATTTCTTCTATAATCTTTCAAAGATTTATCCACTGTGAGAACCTACTAAAGAATCTCAACAAGAAACTCATAGTTCAATATCTCTGCTTTAACGGAAAACCTGCCCTGCATAGCAAGTATTTTGACCAGATTAGATGCAACTGCTGGTTTTTCATGTTGAACCCATAGGTAGGCTGCAAACCTGGTGATAAAACAATTAGGATTACTGGACTACTTTATTCAGGCTTCGGTTTAAACCTGTTTTTCTTCACACAAAAAAAAGACAAAAAATTGATTGATGAAATGTTAGTGGTACCTTTCTTTCTTCAAATTAAAGGTAAACAAGTTGTAGCAGATGATAATCTTTAGTTGTAACTTGTATTTCATTAATATTCAGTATGTGTGTACTTGCTATAGGATTGTTGAGTAACTTTTTTACATTTTGGGGGAATCAGAAAAATGATTTAAGCTTATTCTTATCTGCAAATTTCACTAAGAATGCATATTCAGCTGAACCACAAGGTCACAGGTTCAATCCCTGTTTCTAGCGTTATTTATCTTATTTTGTTTCTGCAATAGTATTTGATGAAATGCCAGTGAGAATTAGGGTGTGTCCAGTTGGGATACCAGTTGGGATACCAGTTGCATTCTAGAGCGATACGAAAGATTTTTGATAGAATGGGGTACCATAATGTCATATCTTGGACAGCAGTGATTACAGGATACGTGCTATCTGGTGAGTGTGATTTTGAAGCGCTTGAGCTATTCTGTGATATGATTAAAGGACAAGTTAAACCGAACCATTTTATATTTTCTAGCGTTCTTGAAGCTTGTGGAAATCTCGCGGACTTGAATATGGGGAAACAGGTTTACTCTCAAGTAGTTAAATTAGGCCTTGCATCAGTTAATTGTGTGGGTAACTCAGTTATTAGTATGTATTCTAAATCCGGTTCCATGGAAGAAGCTCGAAAGGCTTTTATAACACACTCATCGATGGTTACACAAAGACATTTGATTTTGGATGAAGCTTTTCGACTAGTCAATCAAATTGAGGATACTGGGATTGGTGTCAGTTCTTTCATATTTGCTAGTCTACTTAGTGGTGCTGCATTGCCTAGGGTGAAAAAATCCATAGTCAATTACTAAAAAGAAGGATTTAGTTCAGAAATCAATAACGTTTTGATCTCAATATAAGTTTTCTTAAACATATTTAAAAAATAGCAACAAAGCTGGAATAGCTCAGCTGGTTAGAGCGTGTGGCCCTTAACCACAAGGTCACAGATTCAATCCCTGTTTCTAGCGTTGTTTGTGAGGGGATTTTAATTGTCTTCTGAATCATTTTTGTTTTCCGGGAACGTATTTAATTGACAGGGTTAACTAGGTTGGTTGCCAGCTAGTGTTCTAGCCGGAAAACCATTGAGATCGATCAATTGACTCCAGCTGTGCCGAGATATGGAATATCAGGACTTCCTTTTTCGTAAATAAAAGATCTTAGTTCTGGCTCTAGTTAATCACACGATTGAAACTAATAAAAGCCTCCTTCGAAATAAATACATTGTTCATGCAAAACCATGCTAGAATTATAAACCAAAAAGTATGACACACACATTTATGTTCGTTTGGGTTCATTCTTTTTGCCCATAACAATGATATCATAGCATTGTATATCATTTTCAAAATCTTTTTTTTTGAAAGGAATTTTCAAAATCTGATTCAGATCACAGAACGAAAAATTTCAGAAGACCCTATGATGGATTAGAATTGTTATTGAGATGTTGGCGGAAAATTGAACCATCGAAAATAAAATTTCATAATTGCGTTTTCATATATTAACAATTAGATTATCTTGTGAGATGGTTACAGGTTAACAATTGATGCCTAAACATCATATATTGAATCATCATCCATCGGCTTCTCAAAAGATCGTAAATGCACAATCCGACGGTTACTAACACCTTCCAGGAAAGAAGGAACATCAGGATATAAGAATATCCTCTTTAGGTCTATCAGGAGCAAAAACGGGATGTAATTCTGCCCAATCTCTATTTCAAAGAACAGCTTCTTGGTAATTCCGTAGCGGCATTTCTAGCCAACTTAAGATCGGAAATGATTTTTGTTTACAATAAAATAAGAGATTAGTACACTTTTTCCTTTTTTTCTTGTAGTATTTTTAGTTTTACATGAGATGCATTAGGCGAAATGTCTAGTGAAGTGTTTCATTAGCTCCAAATTGTACTTGTATTTCTTTAAATTTAGTTCTCTTTCAAAATATCCGAAGTACACCTTAACTTTTGGCAACAATTTTTTGTAACTCTAACACCAATTCGACAGGAAATAATACATGGCACACCGAAGAAAAAGCTCGCAACAAACAAGGAGTGGCAAACTATCCAAAATGGAATTCCAATTACATCTACCTAGTAGCTATGGTTGTTTCGAGATCCATCCCCCAGCATCAATGTACGAGAGATCAGTGAACTGTTGCATTTGAGGTTTAGTGAGTATCGTATTATACTGGCGACGGGATGTATCATTCCCTGGTCCGATGCAATTCTGGTCTGTGTAGGTAAAACGTTTTCTGTTAGGAAAAATTAGCACCGAGATTATATATATCAGATTAATGTACACATGTAACAAGCATCAAGAAGAGTTTTAACAAGACAGCAAGTACACTTACATCGGTTCATTAACGAAATCCCAAGGCGACCATCCTTCCGGTACAATAATGTCGTTGAAGTATGTACCATGGTATATGACTAGTGCTGTACATGGCCGGTTTCGGTTCGGTTTTGTGTCAAACCAAAACCGAAACCGGCAAGGTCGGTTTTCCAAATAATTTTCCATAACCGTTCCGTTTACCGTCGGTTCGGTTTTAGTCGGTTTTCTTTCGGTTTCGTTTTTTCCAACGGGTTTCGGTTAACCGTTTGGAAACCTAAAATTCAAAAAAGAAACAAAAAAAAATCAAAAAAATCAAAAAAAGTTCATTCTTCATTAAACCATCCAAACGATTAAGCAATTCAAACAAATAAAATTCTAGCAATCTTAGAACACAACACATCCAAAAAATCCATTCTTAAAGACAATACAATATTTTTCTTCACGAAATTGTTGTTGGATATTGCTGCTGGATGCTGCTGCTGCTGCTGGATGTTGCTGCTGGATGCTGCTGCTGCTGCTGCTGCTGGATGCTGCTGCTGCTGCTGCCTGTGATAAAGATGAACATAAAGATCAAAAACATGAAACCCACAACAATGGAAAAAATATAGAACAACTATTCTAACATGTTTAGAACTAAAACAGGAACAATACTAAAACAGGAACAATACTAAAACAGGAACAATACTACTGCACCAATACTACTAAAACAGTGAACAGTGAACAGAAAAATCAAACACGTTAGAATAGTTGGTAAACAAGTTTTCCCAAGATAAACATAAAAAGAATCCTTTAGGGTTTCGGATTTCTTCTAAAAATATTTTGGTAAAAATAATAAATCATGGTTGATGTCTTTCACATTCGTAGGCCCAATACACAAGTTAGCACATGTATTGTTTGACCACCTCATTCCACCCTCTAGTTTTACATACTATCCATATGAGAATAGTTATATAGTGGACATCCTTTTCTAGATTACCCAAAGTGGGACTAAACTAAAGAGTTTCATTCACTCAAGGAAATGAGTGAGCATCCAAGACAAAAACCATTTAGTTTAAAACTCATTTTCTCCAACAATCCCCCACATGAATGAAATCTCGGTAAAAACGAAAAAATCAGAATGCGAAAAATACCATATAGGCAAAGGTGTCCATCAGGTCTTGAACCTTTACTTAGTGAGAAGTTACCGAAACTACTTGCTAGAGACAGTGAACGTGATGTCTTGAACTGCTAGCGTTTGATGCAATTTGCGATAACAGCCACGCATGATATCCTCCTGGCGTTGCTAAGTTCGTGTCGTTGTGTCCATTTTGGCCTGGACGTATCCCTTTTCTCAGAATGCTCTAAAGAATTCGCTCAAATTCTTATAGGAAGCGGCCCACTTCCTCATTCAGATAGGTGAGTTCTATCAAGAGTGTTTCTGCTACACCCCACTTCAATCTAAAATTGAAACTATAGAACTCATTACTTCTTAAAAGTCATCCTTCACATGCAGTCACACTATCACAACAATACACCATAGGGAGGGACAGAGAATATAATTCTCTTGGTAGTGCATACCTTTAATCACCACAAATTAGTTATCTCATTGAACCTTCGTCTTGGGATTTCCAGTCAGTAAGGTTGAGTATCCTTCATGGCAATTTTATTTTATGAGCTTAAGTCCCATCCCCCTCGATGCAGCACTAACTATCTCTTTAGACAATCCTTTCGTTAAAGGATCTGCGATATTCTCCTTAGACCTTACATGGTCAACGGTAATAACGCTAGTAGAGATAAGTTGTTTCAAATAATTATGTCTCCTACGAATATGTATAGACTTCCCGTTATAAACACTGTTCTTAGATCTAGCTATCGCAGACGTACTGTCACAGTGTATAGATATAGCTGGCACAGGCCTATGCCAAAGAGGAACGTCTTCTAAAAGGCATCTTAGCCATTCGGCTTCCTCTCCTGCTTTATCTAACGCAATGAACTCTGATTCCATAGTGGAACGAGCTATACATGTCTGTTTGGAAAATTTCCAAGAAACAAACGCTCATTCTATAGTGAATACATACTCACTCGTAGAATTATACTCCTCTGAGTATGCTATCCAGTTTGCATCGCAAAATCCTTCAAGGACGGCAGGGTATCCTTCATAACTCAAACAGAAGGACATTGTGTACTTTAAGTACCTCAGCACTCTAATAAGTGCATCCCAATGCATCTGCCCTGGATTACAAGTATACCTGCTTAACCTACTCACTGCATAAACAATGTCTGGTCTCGTACAGTTCATCAAATACATCAGACTTTCTATGACTCTTGAGTTTCAAGTTGGTTAACACCCTCACCCTTATTCTTCTTGAGATTACAAGAGGAATCATACGGAGTACAAGCAGGTTTATAGTTAAACTGATTATATTTCTTAAGTATATTTTCAACATAATGAGATTGACTCAAACTATAGCCATTAAAATTCCTTTTAATCTTCATCCCTAAGATTACATCAGCAGGGCCTAAGTCTTTCATCTCAAAGTTCTCATTCAGCAATTTCTTAGTGGAATTAATAACATCCATGTTTGTACCTAGTATCAGCATATCATCAACATACAAGCATACAATTACATAGGCATCCTTAACAAGTTTAGTGTAAACACACTTGTCAGATTCATTAATCCTAAAACCACTAGAAATCATCACATGATCAAATTTTTCATGCCATTGTTTAGGTGCTTGTTTCAAACCATACAAAGATTTAATCAGTTTACACATTTTATTTTCACAACCTTTCACCACAAAACCCTCGAGTTGTTCCATGTAAATTTCCTCATCTAATTCACCATTTAAAAACGTTGTCTTTACATCTATTTGATGTATCTCTAGGTTACGGACAGAGGCTATAGCAATGAACATCCTAATGGAAGTAATTCTAGTCACAGGTGAATAAGTATCAAAGAAATCTATACATTCTTTCTGTTTGTATCCTTTAGCTACCAACCTAGCCTTGTATTTATCAACAATTCCATTTATATTACGTTTTCTCATGAAGATCCATTTACAACCTATGGCCTTACATCCTGGAGGTAAATCTACAATCTCCCAAGTACCGTTTTGTTGGATGGAATTCATTTCACTAATGGAGGCTTCTTTCCACCATGGAGCTTCAGAAGAACTCATGGATTCTCTATAAGTCTGTGGCTCAGACTCGGCTAGGTATGTAATGCAACCAGGATAGGTTTTCTCATTTCTAACCCTTTTAACTCTTCTAGGTTCAAATTCTGGTGCATCTACCTTTAAAGTTAATGACTGACTGGTTGAAGGCATATCTAGAGGTTCATCTAAACATCTCTTTCGAGAACCAAGTTTCAAAGGAAAAACATTCTCAAAGAACTCTGCATCCCTAGACTCCATAGTAGTATGCAGCCCAATGTCAAAAATTTCAGAACTCACAACCATAAACCTATAAGCACTAGTATGCTCAGGATACCCTATGAAAACACAATCAACAGTTTTGGGTCCTATCTTAGTTCTCTTAAGAGGATATATGGACACCTTTTCCAAACACCCCCACACTTTGAAGTAACCATAAGATGGTTGTCTACCTTTCCATAACTCATATGGAGTTTTATCTGATCCTTTAAAGGGTACTCTATTCAGGATATAACAAGCTGAGAGGATGGCCTCCCCCCACAAGTTTGCAGTAATCCTGAACTAATCGACATGGCATTCATCATATCCTTAAGGGTACGGTTCTTACGTTCATCTACACCATTGGATTGAGGTGAATAAGGGAATGTTGTCTAATGTATTATGCCATGTTCTTCGCAGAAATCTCCTACAGCAATTTCATACTCACCACCACGATCAGACCTAACAGTTTTAGTAGTAGCATTCAATTGGTTTTTAACTTCGAGTTTATATATCTTAAAGGCTTCAAAGGCATCGTCCTTCCCTTTAAGAAAATAAACATGATAATACCTTGTACAGTCATCTATAAAAGTGATAAACCAGTTCTAACCACCTCTAGTTTGAACTGACTTCATATCGACTAGGTCAGAATGGATTAATTCGAAGGGTTTAGAATTTCTCTGGACATTCTTACTGAATGATTTCTTAGCATGCTTAGATTCTACGCAAGTCTCACACTTATGATCCTTTTCAATAGTGAATTTAGGTATGCAGCCTACGCTAACCAATTTATGCATTAATTTGTAGTTTTCATGACCAAGTCTACCATGCCAAACATTCAATGACACACACATATAAGCAGAAGAAATCATTCATATTTATTTCATTAGATTTTACATTAAGCTTATATAGACCCTCGGTCTTATAACCCTTATCCACAAACTCTTTGCCCTTAGTTAATACAATTTTTCCAGACTCAATTACAACTTTAAAACCCTTATCATCTAAAACAGAACAGGAAACAAGATTCTTGCAGATGTCTGGAACATGAAGAACTTCATTCAATGTGAGAGTGTTGCCAAATGTAAGTTTCAGCCCGAATTTTCCCTTTCCTGCAACCTCTGTTGCGATGAGTTACCCATATAGAGTTTCTCTCCTTCCCCTACCTTATGATAGGAGGTGAACAAGTCTCGGCTTCCACATACATGCTTGGTAGCTCCAAAGTCTACCCACCAGTCCCTCACATTTGTCACCACATTAACTTCAGACACCATAGCAGAAAACTCGTTCTTATTCTCAACAACCAAGTTAGCATTATTCTTCTTATTAAGGTCCTTATGTTGTCTATAATGAATTGCCATATGACCATGATTTCCACTGACTTAGCAAGCACCCTTAATCTTAGTAATGCCAGATTCAGGTTTACGAAACATACCTTTGTGGGGACCATGAATAGGATTGCGTTTGTTGTTATCACCTTTTCCAGATTTGTGTTCAGTCATATGAGCCTTATTTGTCATATCTTTTGCAGACGAAACATTCTTGTCTTTGGTGCATAACATTTCTTCAACTTGAATCTTCTTTCCCAATTCAACCATGTTGATTTCACCAGTTTCATGCCTCAATTTTCTTTTATACTCTGACCAAGAAGATGGTAACTTCTTAATTACCGCAGATACTTGAAAAGTCTCATCAATGACCATACCTTCAGCAAGAATCTCGTTGATAATTTGTTGAAGTTCAAGGAATTGATCAACAACAGGCTTATCATTCGTCATCTTGAAATCCATAAACTTTGCTACCAGAAATTTCTTGCTACCAGCAGTCTCTGCCTGGTACTTTGCTTCTAACTCAGTCCACAAATCATAAGCACTGAAATTTTCTTTAGCATTATGAAAATCATACATCACATCTTCCAAACAGTTCATAATATGATTTTTAGCCAAATAATTCTACCTCTTGTAAAACGTTTTATCATCTTCAAATATCTTCAGTTTCATCAAATCATCAAAAGGAACCAGTACTGTGTCTAAATCATGAAAACTCAGGAAAAACAGCATCTTGGATTGACATCTCTTGAAATCCTTTCCGTTGAACTTATGTGGTTTTTCAACATCGTTCTTTCCCATTGTTACGAGATAAAAGGTAATGTGTTAAGATTGTTGGAATCTTGCAACAATGAACATCAGCGTTAGATGTATCAGAATAATATATATAAAGAACTGAATTGAAAACAACTCTACCACGGAAAACTACGAGGGCAGAATCACAGGTTCAACAAGTTGTCCTTAACATATTAGTTCGCGGGTATACTCGAGAAGAGAAATGCTAAACCCCAACGTGCCAAGATGTTTCCAGGATAAGACTGCCAGATATAGCTTGTATTAGCACAATACAAACTTTTCACTCTTGAACTTAGCAACATGGAAGGAAGGGATATAAACACTCAAAAGCGCAAAACAAAGCGAGAAGATGGTGAAAAGAAGACAGGATAGTAACCGCTTCTGGGATGGATTTCAACTTTGAAAACGTTTTGTATTTATAGGAGAAAAGTAACCTTTAGGGTTTCAGATTTCTTGTAAATCAAGTTTTCCCAAGATAAACATAAAAAGAATCCTTTAGGGTTTCGGATTTCTTATGAAAATATTTTGACAAAAATAATAAATCATGGTTGATGTCTTTCACATTCGTAAGCCCAATACATAAGTTAGCACATGTATTGTTTGACCACCCCATTCCACCCTCTAGTTTTACATACTATCCATATGAGAATAGTTATATAGTGGACATCCTTTTCTAGATTACCCAAAGTGGGACTAAACTAAAGAGTTTCATTCACTCAGGGAAATGAGTGAGCATCTAAGACAAAAACCATTTAGTTTAAAACTCATTTTCTCCAACAATTTTTCCTTTCGATGGTAAAATTTCCATGTCTGTTGTGCCTCGGCTGAGTACTCACACTGATCGTATATGCAACTTTGGCTGGATTATTAGGAAACAATTGACATTCCAAACCTCTAACAACATTATCAAGACCAGTATAAAAACACACAAATGAAAACAACAAAAACCAACGAAGAAACATCCACGGTGCCATGTTTTAAATTTTTTACAATGCTATTACTGTATGTATATATATACACATCAAAATAAAAATTTAGAACAAAAAAATAGTGTCTGGTTGCATTCAAATGTTCTTCGAAGCTTTCTTATATATATTCACTAAGAGCATCCACAGTAGGATGACCATACCCAAAGAGTAAAGAGTAAAAAATTTGATCTTTACTCCGCCTTAAACGCAACGGGCAGGGATTAAAATTTGATCGGGCGTAAGTCTAAACTAACGCCTGTCGTTGGGTGCATATATAAGTATACGTCTGTTGAAATTGTGTTTTACGGGTGTACGTCTGTGAAAACGCTTGGTTGGGACGGACGCTGGATGAACGTTCGGCGGGAGGCGCAACCCAAAAGAACGTCTGATGATAGACGCACGCTTAGCGGCATGCCCCAACGACAGGCGTGTGTTTAGCCGAACGCCTGATGGGGCGTTATCTAGCCAAACGCCCGGTCAATTTTTACTCGTGCAGCTGGTACGTGTTTCAAAGAAGACGGGCGCTCGCTTAAGATTACGCTTCACTCATCAGGCACTTCCCTATCCATACGCGCGTGTCACCAGGCGTTTTTCTGGGTGAACGCCTGATGGGGCGGAGCATTTTATGTTCGTTCTCCTCTTCAACAGACCATACTCTCCTGAACCCTTCAACAGACAGACGCAAGAACCCTCAAGCGCCTTCCACACCACTTCTACACTTCTAGCTAAACCGAATTCTCCCTCCAAATCAAGCTTAACCTCTTTTCAAATTTGCAAAAGCTAGTAAAACCGTGGCAGATTTGATACAAAGTCATCTAAGTTAGGATTATTTTAAAGCAAGGTAATAAACTCAAACTTTTATATAAAACTTAATGGATTTTATAGGTTTAGATTATAATTTATTGTAATGTTTTGTTAATTAAATTTGTATATATATGTTTAAAGATTAAACATATGATTATGAAATAGACATATTAGGTTTAACAAATTGTAGTTTTGCAATTGGGTATAATTTTAGAGTTTTGGAAGTTGTAAATTGGGTATAAAAAATTGATGAGAATTAATTGATTTGAATTTAGAATTGATTAAGTTGGTGGCTAATTTGAGTCGGGTTGTGGTTAATTTTAAGTTCTTGATTAATTGATTTGATATGATTGTTTATGAAATTTAGGAAGTTAAAATCAATCATATCAAATCAATTGATTAGATATCAATTAATTATGTTTTGTTGCCACCTATTATGCTCAACTGAATCAATCTCTGAGAGGCTTTTTTGCAAACTTAACACTCCTGCATGGATATAGATGTTTGCTCCTATAATATGAATGTTAGCTACTGCGTAATATAAATAGATTAACCAAGCCTATTTAAGGAGAACCCTAATAATTGGGGTGGTACACTTTTGCTTTTGAGGGATGCAGTGTATTAAAACGTCTAAAATAGGGATATGGGGTGACCCAATCTGGTTAAAAAGTCTCATTTTCCCTTTGATTGGTATTATGATTAGTATTATTACCTTACTACTCTTCCATAATAACCTAAATTAAATATAAATCTAAAAAACTAAACCAAAACCTAAATCAAACTCCCTCTTTTTCTTCTTATTTAGCCATAAACTTAAACTCCATCTTTTCTCTCTTCATCGATTGTTCTTCTTTGTTGATTCTCAGAAAACTTCACGCTGATTCTGAAGATGAACATGTATAGAGTTACAAGATCGGAACGAATTGGTTTGAATCCACCATCAACTGAATCTGGAAGTGGTGTAGTTGTTGATCCACAAATTCAAAGATTTGGTGAATGAAGAAGTTCAATCACCAGTGATTCCTATCGAAATGTCTGCTATAAGGTAACAATCAAAAAAACCCATCATTTATATTAGGTTTTGATTGAAAAAATTGGCTTGATTGATGAAGTTAAGGTTTCAATTTTTTTTTTATAAACTGTATACAACTATGTCGACCACATTTCCCAACCGTAAATAAAGCATTACGGTCGGGAAAAGATGAACTCCCGGACGTAGATTAATGTTACAGTTGGGAAAAGATGAACTCCCAACTGTAAATGGTATCCTACACCTTGTTTTTCCTAGTCGTATTTTGATCTGGATTCAACCAGTGAACCTTGGTATTTATGCCATTTTTACGGTTGGAAAATCTTAACATTCCCAACTGTAAGTCTAGTTACGGTTGGGTCGTGTAGCTTGACCAAGTTGTAAATATAAATTTGGTCTTTATTTTTTCCCAACTTTTACTTATTTGTAACATTTTTAGGAATCGAGTAAATTTGTTCGTCAAGGACTTGAGCTGTTCCATTGACGTTGAGGAGTTGTTGAGTGTTGAAAAACAAAGAACAATTCTACAAGTGCTTAAAGAGATATCAAAACCTGACGAACGAAGGTGTATGACGAGGAGGCCTGAATGTTTACATCATTTGGCAGGGATGTTCAAGAGAATGTTGGTCGTAGTGGATGAATGAATTATGGACTTTGTTCTACCTTAATGTTTTTTGTCGTAGCGTTGTTGGTTATGGTGTTGAACCTTATTAATACTTTTATTATGAATATGAATTTCTTAATTTAGCTTGGATGAGTGGTTTGTAGTTTGTTTTATTTTTTTATTTTTCTTATGATTGATCGAAACCAACACTACAATCTTGAGATATTGATAAATGAATTCTACACATCGTTATATCTTCAAATGTAGTAAAATTTGGACCTCGTGGTTTTGGTGTCATAATTCGAAAGACAAATATATGAATCAGAACGATTTTTTTTGAAATCAAAGGTAACATATCTCAACGGCTATCTCAACGGTTAGAAGAGGAGACGCTCGCTTAGAATACCGCCCCATACACATGCGCACGCTTAGCGGCACGTCCCATACACAGGCGCACGCCCACAACAGGCGTTGTATTAGCCAGACGCCTAACAAAGGCGTTAATCTAGGAGACCGCCTGATTACCAAGCGTGCTTCTGGCGTTACGCCCTGTTGGACGTGATCTTGGGTGAACGCCTGATGGGGCGGAGTTCTGGTTCAAGCCTGACAAATGAAACGCACATCTAGTTAAACGCCTGGCACCAGACGGAGATCCAGCGTCACGCCTGGAACGAGACGCACGGCTAGGTTAACACTCGACTATAATATGGTTTGGTCCAGTTCTGGGATCATTTTTGATCCCAAACAGTAAAATACTGGACCAAAATCCAAATTTAGTCGCCCCTATGTAATTGAATTTGGGCGGACCAAAAACTAAATTTGGGTTTGGTCCATGATATACTCGCACCACTGTGGGTGCTCTAAGCTTTCTTATTTTTTGTACTTTATTCATTAGTCTCAGTGATGATAAGGATCCAAGTACAATGTAATGTCATAGAGCCAGATATTTGACATGTAGACATGAATTTGATCCAGCTATAAAGTAATTTAAGCCAACTTTCAGAAATGGTTCATTTGATCATTAAATTTTCAATTAATTGGTTAAATAATCCTTAAAAAAAATTATAGGTCTGTAAGACGGGAAATATAATATACTTTTAAATGCCTACAAATTAAAAAGATACTTTTTTTAATACCCAATTTGGGTAATCGACCCAAATATATATTAGAAATTTATAAATGTTTGACTAAACTACCCTTTTTTTCATTATTTTCTTTTGATACCCAATGTTGTTATCGCTATCTAATAGCCAACTTCTTGTACTATGAAAGCAAACCCTTAAATTGTTATAACTGCAATTAATGCATTTCCATCTTTCATGAAATTAACAAATGCATAACTAGGACCAGGTTGAAAACCAACATAATTCTAGCATAATAAACAATGAAGAAATACCAACAACGATAAATTGGTTTCGTGCAAGGTTCAATACTCTTAATTTGTGACAGTTGCCAGGACTTGATGGAATTCTCCCTTGCAACCTATTTTCATCAAAATTGATTTCTTCTAGTCCACTATTTTTGCAAATGTTTGATGGAATCTGTCTGTAGAGTTGATTTCTGGACATTGTAACAAGCACCAGATTTGGAAGCTTTCCTATAGAAACAGGGTTATTGCCAGAAAACAGATTATAATCAATGGATAAGCTATTTAGGCTCAAAATGTTTCTAATTCCTGCTGGTATTTCACATGCTTCCCCCAATAAATAATACGATAAGCGTAGTTGACACGTTTGCTCTAGATTCCGGCAGTTGTCCCATTAAATTATTAGCATGTACTTTCCTAGCAAAAGAAAAATATTTATTAACATGTACAAGTAGAAATTCTAAATGACTACAATTAGATAATGAATTTAAAAAGTTCAATTCGTCTGCTTCTCATGTTCCAAATTAGGTGGTACATCTCCTATGAATCGATTCCAAAGGACATCCAGCTTAGATAAACTAGAAATATTAGGTATAGAGTTTGCTAGTTACCAGAAAACATATTTTACACGAAAATCTTATTTTAGTTTAACCAAGAAATTATCTTACTTAATTATACAGAATGCATTCAGTTTCATCTTAGTTTAAATTTGGATGAAACCAGTTTTATTTTGCACATTTTGACAAAATAATTATTTTCTTCAGGATGTATCTAGTTTTATTCTGCATATCCTACATATTTTGACAAATAAACATTTTTTGTCAGGATGTATCTGGTTTCATCCTGCACATTTAGATGATTATTTATCTTTATGTTGAAGGTGATGGTGGTGTTTGTTGTATTTAATCACTATTGAAGGTGGTGGTGGTAATAATCTGGTGTTTGTAGCGGTTGAAAATGTTGATAGCGGTGGTGGTTGTGCTAGATGTCAATAATTTCATATTAACTATTTTTTAAATATTTTATTTAGTAGTTTAAGTCGGGATGCATCCAGTTTCATCCGCTTTATTTTTCAAATAATTTTTTCTATCTCAGTTTTAGTCAGGATGCATCCAGTTTCATCCTGCTTATTTTTTGAATAATTTTTTCAATCTTAGTTTTAGTCAGGATGCAACCAGTTTCATCGTAGATATTTTTATTCAAAAAAAAAACTTTCGAATTTTTTATCAACAATGGGTCTTGTTTTGTAGATCTACTCAAACCCTTTCCAAAAATATAAGTTTCATAAAAACCGACTTAGATTTTAGAAGTCATGATTTTTTTGGTGATTGATTTTAAATTTGAGAGAGAAAAAAAATAAACAAAAAAAGAAGGGGATAAAATGAAGAAAATAAATAAAAAATAAAGGATATATGTGTCTATGAATTTTGGTGTCCATTTCACTCACACATAACTTTTACTTGTCTTCTTAAACCAGATTTTAAGTTTTTTGGGCATTAGACCAATTTTCTCCTAAATTTTAACATTGATAATTTTCCAAGTTAATATTGATTCCCTCCCATCTTCTCTTCAAATAGGTTGACCTATATGGAATTCAAATTAATCTAATAATGATCGATTCAAGTCGAGCCAGTACTTGCTCTCATTACAGTTTTCAAATTCAGTAATACGATTTTCATAGTTAAAGTTGGAAGCAGAATGTTCACAGCACACAATCAAGGGGTTGAGCCGTGCAGGACCTTACTTATGTAACCAGGACATGTATTTTCAAGGTAATGGCTTTTGGTCAGAGCTAGTCAAGTCATTGACCAATGGTTAAAGAGTTGATTTTTCCATTCGTCAAACTGGAACTCCTGAGTGGATTGAAATCTTCTTTTTCCATATATATATATATAAACATATACCCAAAAAATCACCCGGTTGCCAAAAGGAAGATAGCGGTAATAATCTATATATAACAAAATAATCCTGGCTGTTATTTTTGGACTGGTACTATCCTAGAGGCAGCGGTAATAATCTATATATAACAAAATAATCATGGATGCTATTTTTGGACTGGTACCGTCCTAACAATACCGGTACGGTTTATAATAATCATGGATAACAAACATGGATAACAAATTATTATGCTAGTGAGATCGCCACCAAGAAATTGTACAACCTTCGGACTTGGTTCCTTTAAATTTTAAGTTGTATGTAATACTAAAATATGGTTGCCACAGCTACCAATTTGCCTTGGGCTACCCATACATTGGTGAGGGTGTGTGTTTTTTTTTGTATGGAGTTTGGTAACTCCCGAGTAATACCCTTATAACAAATTTAAACTAAAATACCATAAGCTTTATAAAATAATTTTTATAATATATAATTATTATTTTTATCTTTGTATTTGATCATCGAGTTTGATTTTGTGCATCTTCTCTGACCAGTGTACACGGGATATTTTAATCATCGTCCTTTAATTTAATTTTAAAAATTATATAATAAGAGATAAAATTGTTAGTATGCACAGTAGTAGAGCCATATACTAACTATTTAACCAATCAAATAAAAATATTAAATCACACCTCTTAAAAGAGTGCGCACAACAATAGATTTCCGATTTGCTTTCAGAAAAATCACTATTTAGAAATGTGGATTATGATTTACTTGTTCATATTTCACAGGCTTTTATGACTCGCTTTTTATGATTTACTTGCTTTTGGAGATTTTCTTACCCAAAATTTTCAATAAAAACCTGTTTATATTAATGTTAGATTCTTAAAAAAAATCAAGAAAATAACATTTCCAGAAAGTATGAGCACTCCACTTATTCCATCTGGAAGTTTCAACATAGGAACATTATATTCGTTTTGTCCCATGCTTTTAGCATGTACACAACAACACTATATATAAATAGATATCTCATGGCATAGCATTTATAATTTTATTCATTTCCTCTACATTTGATGTAGATTACAAAAATGAAAATTTTATAACCCGAAGAGAACTCGAGATGCATTAGAATAACTGTTAAGATGTTGTTGGAAATTAAAAAGTAAATTCAGATCAACTTTCAGATTGGAAATGTATCACCCAAGATATTTAGTATCCACCTGCGACGAAAGCTGATAAAGTTCAACTTTGGACACCAACCCAAAAAAAGGCGGTAAAAAAAAAGTTTTGTAATATCGTGGAAATATTAAAGGATGATCTTCCACTGTCAACAATGAGATTTTATCTTATACAAAAAAAGTTAAATTAACTAATCCTTTTTACAGGAGCACGTGTTATCACTAAAAACTAAGTAGATAATTATCTTCACAAAATTTATTTTTATTGACCGCTATTATTACCTTATTTACATGTACAACATCTGACAGTTAATTCGGTGGCACCACTGTAACAATAGCCTCTTAGAAAACAAAAACTAGAATGAACACTTTTCTAGTTTGGATAAAAACTAGGCGTTTGTGTACCTATTACAACTTATCCTTTTAGTCTTTGAAGTTCTCACAGGTATGAAGTTTAATTTGGATAAAAGTACTATGATTAGTATTGGCGCTGATGATTCCATTATTTTGTTGGCTAAAGAACTTGTAAGACTGAGAATTTGCCAATTAAATACTTAGGTATGTCAATTGGTGTACCTTTCAGATCTACTTCTGTTTGGGATACAGTTCTTCAAAAAATGAAGTTTAAACTTGCTTCTTGGAAGAAGAAATTCTTATCTAAAGCGGGTAGATTGGTACTTATTAAGAACTGCCCTGCAAACTTGCCTATTTATTTTCTTTCTTTGTTCTATCTTCCGGTTAGTGTTGAGAAGAAAACGAATAGGATTATGAGGAATTTTTTATGGGGTTCTGTGGATGGGAACCTTAAGATGTGCTGGGTTACATGGAATAAGATTGTAATCCTAAGAAGGCTGGTGGTCTTGGTGTTAGGAACTTACGAAGAACAAATCAAGCTTTATTGTCTAAATGGGGTTGGAGATATACTAAAGAAAAAAAATTCTCTTGGGAGAAAGATTCTGAAACAAAAGTTAAGGATGGTGAATTTATGCCGATGGATAACTCGTTGTCTCAAGGGACTGGTCTATGGAAAGGAGTGATCAAGATAACTCCACCGATGCAAAATCATGCTGATTATACTATAAGTTCAGGTAATAACATTAAGTTTTGGTCATCCAAATAGACTAACATTGGTTGTTTAAAGGATGTTTTTCTGGTTGCAGGACAAAAAATGCTTCGATAAAAGATATGATTGTTGCTAGGAGATGGAAGTGTGAGTCAAGACGTCAACTGAATGCGAATGAAATTCTTGAATGGGATTTACTTCGCGGAGATAATGGGCCTATCCGTAGGCTAACTGATGGTAAGTGTTAGTAAATTAAAGAAGCATGACACGTGGAAGAAGATCAAGTTAAGAAGCAACCAGATTAAAAAAGGTGAGAAACACAGGATCATTATTAAAGATATCAAATTTCAAAAAGACACGAGA